>VZSF01009469.1:0-50951 GCA_013398295.1 Chionis minor | reverse complement strand
CCAGGGGGCGCCGGCGGCGGCAGCGCCCCCGTTACCCGGCCCCGGTGCCGCTGCGTGTGCCCCGCGGGGCGCCCCCGGGGGGGACGGGGACAGGGATGGGGACGGGGATATGGCTATGGATAGGGATATGTCCCTCCGGGTCCCTCCCCGCAGGCCGGTGCCGCCGTCCCGCCCCCACCCGCTCGGCCCCTCGACAAGGGGGCTACTGGGCCAGCGGCTGCCCGGCCGAGAGTGGGCTGAGCCCCAGGCTTCATTCACCCCTTAAATACTCCTCGGTTTTCTTTTGGGGTGCTTAGTTGTCTTTTGGGTTGGGGTTTTTGGGGGTTTTTTTTGTTTGTTTGGTTGGTTTTTTACTAGGCAATTCACTATTGTCTGGAGCTGGGCGACACAGCGTCTCCTCCATCGGTGCGAACACCAGGGAACGGCCATCCGTTTGTCCTCTGAAACGTGGCCGGGGCCTGTCTCCTCCTCAGCGAATTGGGCAAAGTGTGAATAAAAAATGCTTCTGAGCCAACACCCTCGGTCCTGCACTGCCGGAGGCGGTAAGGGGCTGCGGGAGGGGTGGCGGGCACCGCCGAGTTCAGCGCTCCATACATTTTTCATAGAGACGGTGCACTTCAAGTTCATGCCTGGGTGAGGCTTGTTACAGGCTATTGTGTTAGTCTCTCTCAAAGACAGGGAGTCTCTCTGAAAAGACATGGAATGAACGTGGCTTTAATATTTCTTACTCTAAAGAGCAGGGTATCTCATTTTCAAAATTGAATTAGGCTCAGAGGAGCTAGGACGTATAGGATGCTTTTAAATCGATCGTGTCTCTCTCAAGCACGTTACCTGATAATTTTGCAAAGCCCTGTAAGTGAAATAAATTGCAAATTTCACTTTTTCTACTCTATTCTTCCCCCTGCTTATTTTGTGGCAGAGATTCTTTCACTGTATTCCTGTTTGTGCAAACCTTAACACAAAGGCATGAAGGCGAGAGGAACATTTGTAAAAAGCAGGGAAATGTGGTTATAAAGATGTGGAGTGTCCTCCAGGGAAATCAGATAGATGTAATACTTGAAATTACTTTTGCTTTTTTTTTTTTTTTCTTTTAAATGACTAGATTTCAGGTCGGTAATGTCTGTTTATAGGAACTATTCCTTTTGCCAACATTAATTTTTAATATGTCGGTTTGCCCTGAGTACCTCAGCAGCTGCAGTCTAACAGGTCCTCAGACGAGATCCAGTGGACCATGTTGCTCTACCAGAGGAATGCTTTTGAAGATGGGGCTCACTCACTCAAAATCCTCTAAAGTTCATTCTCCGTTCTGGGCAGAAAGCCAGCTGTTTTCAGCGCGAGCCGAACCTCAGTTGAATCGGATTATGCTACTAAGAGATTCTCCTCTCTCCTATTCCCCCCATGGCAACCACATGTTTCCATAAGTGGAGAGGGGATGAGGTTCATTCTCCCTGGCAGCTCTTGGAAGTGGAAGGGACAGAGCCCCCACAGCCTCAGTGCCGGCAGCCGGGGTGGTGTGACGGCACCTGCGGGGCATCGCCGCCACGTGCCGTGCGTGGGGGTCCAGCTGTGGCACCCCCAGCTCACACGCTCGTCTCTCTCTCTCACGGACCCCCTAGCACCTATCTGTTAACGCTTCCATGCCCGTCGTTAAACGCGCCATTTCTCCGAACTGCGGCTGAGCGGCAACAGCAAATATTCTGGAGATACTCTCCGTGCCAGTACGAGAGGGTTTAGATAAGAGATGTGTTTGCTTCTGGGTGCTCAGTGGCCGTTTCAGACTAATCCGACAGCTGGGTGGATCAGAACAACAGTGTTTGTGTAACTTTATTCCTACTGATTAAACCGAATATATGCATACCTGAAGTCTAATTTGGGATCTGCCGATAAACAGGGGGGCTGTGGGAACCTCCTGTCCTCAGGACAGCCCTCTTACTTGGCAGCCCCTTTTTTACCGACGCGGAGGGACACTGTAGGTCCCTGCTGCCATCGTGACGAATGGATTTCTTGCACGCACAGGTCTGTCGTATATATGATGCCAAACTTTTTCTGTGTCCAATAAAATTGTTTTCAATTACTTTTCAGTTTGTCTCACCATCATACCACACATGTGGCATCCATCACGCCATCCCATGGCTTCGTGCATTTTAATGTTGCAGCTTAGCCAGGCAGGGTTTTTTCCCAGGATTAGACAAAATTACTGGGAGGAACAATTATACTGGATATACTCTGTTTAGTAATATCAGCAGATTGAGTGCATCACACGATCGGTAGTGACCGATTGAGAATGGCATTTTTTAACATTTTAACAATCACTCAAGATGCTGTTCATGTGGCTCCGTATCCCTCACAGTCTGAGGACTCTTGGCCCTATTTCAAACACAGTGCTAAGCACGTTCACCTCCCTTGTAGCTGTTTCTCAGCGTGTTGACATTCAACTATGGCACGTCTGGCATCTTCATTAATGTAACACCCAACTAGATTAATTCTACCAAAAAAAAAAAGAATAGAATTGGTATGATTGTGAAAATGTATTTTTTGTTAAGCGTTTCATCCCACTGATTAACAGATGAACATGCTAGAGGTTAGTCCAATGACTCCTCTTTGTGGTTTACGCTGAAGAAGTTGCCTTGCCCTCTAGAAGGAAGTCCGTTTTTAAGTCTGGGTTTTTCAAAATTGTCACATGAGTTTAAAGCCAGGTTCTCAAAGGCGCTGAGCTGACTCAACCTTTTTGGCCACCAACGTCCTCCATAAATAAAACAAAAACACCTCTCCATGGTCACCTGGGTTCACAGGGGACCGAGTCCTTTTTACTTCTGAGTTTCTTTCAATAAACATGCACAAAGCTGCTGCAATAGCAGCCGCACCAACTTGCTAACACACTGCCCAGGGGCCTGGCTCAAGCCTAAATCCTAATGCCTGAAGCCCAGTCCTTAAGCTAACTGGGGGAGTCCTCTCCTGGGGGTCTGACCTTGCAGCTGTGGTCTGACCCCACTCAAGACCTTGCAGGACTTGCAGCAGGAGCAGAGGCTAAACAGTAACTAGAGGGACAACATGGTACCAGTAAAACTTAAAAGCAGGGCAGTAGTGTCAACAAATGAGAAATTTTTGTAAAGACGTGCACATCCATCTCCAAGTAGGTTGAACACTGGATGTGGGGACTTGGGCTCTCACCTCAGCTTAGCCAAATTTTAGAGAGTTAAAACTGAGTCTCTCCTATTCCAGCTGAGTCTCCTGGAATTGCTGAAATTGCTCTTGTGCAGTACTGTCAGGATCCCTTGGTCCCCAGCTGATGAACAGCTCCAAGAAAAGAAACCCATGTTCCAGTGGTTGCAGTTCTGACCTAAGATGTGGAACAGCTGTGAGCGTTGTACTCCCAGGGCTGGTTGGCTTGTCAGGATTCAGTCAGGCAATCAGCCTCTTCCATCACATTTTTTCAAGGGTGGGAAAACTGCGGTACTGAAGCATCTCAGGCCAAGACTGGACATGGCCTGTCGCTTCTGAAGCAGACACCAGGGCTACCAAGATGAGTCATGACCTCTTTTTCATCTGTCTGAATGGCTATTCTGTATTTACTGTTTGTTTTATATTGAGATTGTACTTTTATTTATTAATGTTTAATAGTTGATATAACATTTTATTTATATTAAACCTTTTTATTTTATATAAGCATTCCTTAATTATTAGTAATAAATCAAATATTACATTTACTTTTATACCTGGAATTAAATAGTTGCAGCTGGAAGGAATAAGAAGACCTCTCATTAGCACGCTGTACTGCAACACCACATGGATCAATGTTAGCTCAGAGCCGAGATTCATCCCGCTTGTTCCTGCATGGCATTCCAGAGGAGAATTCCATGGCATTCCAGAATTCATACTCTGGTGAGTTTGGGTTGAGCATTGTCTTGAAGCTGTTGTGCTTCTGCCTACCTTATCCAAAACTAGCCCGGGTATCTTTACACGCAGTGCTGCATAGGGCAGTGGCAACAGCCTTTGTTATGGTTCTTTTTAGGGACAAGCAACAGCCATCGAGGCAAGGTGTTGGTTTGCACAAACTCCCTTTACTCAAAATCCTTCCAAGCCTTTTATTAGGCAAATTTTTATTACGAGAGCCCAACTGGTCCAGCCGCCTCCCAACACCCCGAGAAAGGCTCAGAGAAACAAGTTTCCGATTTGTCTGACTATGAGAAAAAGTCATTAGTCTGACTATGAGACTAATCTGTCATTAGTCTGACTACGAGGAAAAGAAGCAGGGATATAGAGCACAGCAGCACAACCTTCATGTTAGTCCTCAGCCTCCATGCGCTAGTGTCCCATTTCGGCCCCATCACTGCCATCCACCAGGTTGTTAGAGATAATCAGGACCTCACAAGTCAACTTCTGAGGAGATGAGAAGTCAGCAGTTCTGAATCCGAGTGTAGCACGTTTATTCATACACGCTAGTGGATGAACAGCTGTGGAAAGGCAACGTAGCTGTGGGGAATCTCAGCACACAGCCCACGTACCGTTCCTAGACAGCAACTCTGCATCTAACAAAATGAGAGGAAGAGAGCATGGAGGCAGGCAGGCAGAGCTGCTCCTCCGCTAGCTCCTCACTCCCTTGCAGCACAAGCAAGAGGAGACACCCCACCTCCATCACACAAGGGATGAGGAAGGTTGTGGGTAACAATGCCACTGCAACGATATTTTATATTTCTTATTGGCTGCAGGAGGGAATATGCCAACTGACTGTAATAGTTTTCTCTCTTGTAGGGGAGTATTTACAGACACACACACAGAGACAGGGAGAATTACATTGCCATACCATTGGAGCCTGAGATCAAGCAGCTAAGTCCGTATGAAAAAGATAGATTATACAATACAGAAAAGGTAAAATTAAATAGAATTTATGTTTCCATCACCTTGGGTGAGCAGCAAAGGCACAATAAAAAGTACAGTAAATAATCTGCGAATGCCTCAGCTTACCATAGTACAAGGTTCACAAGCAGTTCAGAAATGAAACATCTGGGATAGCTCAATTTCTCCGGAGGAGGATGGGCAGAGCTCCTGTCTCATGTCTGATTGCCTCTTCTTCCAAGATTTCACTTGCTTCACTGCTGCAGCTATCCTTCCGCCAGACTCTGTAGTAGCCATGCAGTCACCGGTAGCTTTTGGACAGTTGTAGACATTTATCTACTTGTCCTTTTCCTAATTTGCATAAAAATAAATGAATCTTGTAGAGGTTAATTAAGAAGTGGATTAACTTTCCTGCTTTGCTTGTAGCATAGGTCACTCGCAGACTCAAAACTTCAGATCGGAAAGAAAGCTGAATCCCAAAAGAAAGCAACAACAGCTCATCCTCAGAAATCTGCAGGGAGGCAGATTGTTATTTCCCTTGTTGATATTCAGTACCTAAAAAGCAAGCGGGAAGAAGTCCCTAATCTGCTAGCAAAAAAGAAATGAACTTATAATAGTCGTGTGATTCTATTTTTGCGCAGCTCAATAGCATTTTCAATCTACTTGTTCTCAATAAAGTACATTACAATTACTTTTATTTGTTTTATTGCATGCTTCCTCTCCTTCCTCATTACATAATTGAATGTCAGCCTACAGTACGCCCTGATTTAAGTGTCTCTACTTGTCCAGAAATAACAGGTTTTTTAAATAACTCTGGTTTTCTGTGAAACAACAATAACCCTTTTCAACATGCTAGTGTTCAGCAATGACAAAACATGATACATAGATGTGAAAAATCAAACCACTTCCTTTTTAGATTGAAGAAACAAGTCTTGAGAAGTCCTTTTTAGGAGGAATATGACAATCGAATATTGCTTTATTTCTTTACTTATCTGCACTTTTTACAAAAAAAACCTCAGTCTTGCAGACTTTGTTTACTTGTGCATCATCCCTAGCACTCATGCCCGCACTTGGGAAACCCTTCGTCTGCCATGTGAAAGGGACACATCCTCTGGCTGATGCCTTGGAAAGGCCAGGCTGCAAAGGAGGACTCTTCTCTGCCTGGGGTACTCACGGAGAGGGTCGGAGGCACGCTTTGACCATGACTTGGGAAACATTTTTGGGATGGACACAGTAGACATAGCCATTCTATTTGTCTAGGAGCATCTGTTTCCCTGCCTTAAGAATGAACATTGCCCATGTGCCTCCTGCGCACAAAGCTATCCACTTCTCCGAGCCCCTTAGTGTGAATTTGGAGTGCTAGCCTGAGGATAACTAGAGACTGACTCCCTAAAATGGGAAGGGAGGCACACTTTGCAACAGAGGAGTTTTATTAGTCCATTTGCAAGCCAGATAATCAACAATCTGACAAGGAGAGGACTGGGTTTACAAAAGTGAAGTTGCCCTTGGACCAAGAGTCATTTCACTGCTCCAGTTTCATCAAACAATTTCCACGCAGAGATAACTCAGTGAAATGTAGAGACTTGTAGCATAGAAGAGGTCGTATAAGGTGATCTTGAGGTCCTCCTGGCCATGCACTCTCTGAATAAGCAGCATCGAAGCAAACACTCGAGGTGAGAGGACAGAGACGTACTGCCAGATTCCGAAGCAAAATGACAGAGCAGTTTTGCTGGACAAGAATTACATTTAGAAAAAGGATTTCAACATCTACAGAAATTCACTTCAGGAGAAGAATGAGAGTGCGTTTTGTCAGGGAGGAAAGCCATTAGATGGACTGTGGAGGAACTAAAGGGGCTTCCCAAACAGCAAATGTGCTAACCTCTAAACAACCATACATATTGTATGCCTTAGTGTTATTATAATATATTTCATCAACGGACTTTCATCCTAGTTAATAACACTTCACTTCCAGAGGCCTCCGGGTTTCTAATTACTGCTGTCATCACTCCCAGAAGAAACAAAATGCTGGGGCTTAAATCAAACCTGCTGGAGATGCGAGCAAGACCCCAGGGACTGCAACCCCAGTGCCAAGCGAGGGCAGGAGCGGCGTGGTTCTCCCTCCTCCCCAGGGCCATGGGGAGAGGTGTCCGGCTGCCAACAGGCTGCAGGAGGCAGGGTCCTGTTTTCAAGCGGTAGCCGTGATGGTGCTGGGAGGTTTAGCTCTTTCCTCTTCATGCTTTGTGCTCAGTTCAAACTTCCCGTGTCTTCACACTCTGGCCTTGTGTACGTCTAGTCCCACCTGCCTTAGCTCCTGCTGCACAGAGATGCCTTCTCAGAGCTAATCCGTGCACCTGTGACAACACAGCAATGTTTTAATTAATTCTGTAGGAGGAGAAAGACAACTGACCTCTGCGCTACCTTTCGTTCTGATTTTTTTTGGTACAGCATTTGGATCCACTATATTGAAGGCTGAATAGGCTGTTGGAAGCAAAAATGGCTTTCTATCATTTCTAATTCCCTGAGGCTACCTGGGACTGTCAGGATCTTGGTTACACCTTGAAGGTGCCCTAGAGTCTGGGATATACAGGTGTGTGGTTTGGCCTCAGCCGGCACAAAGAACCACGCGGCCGCTCACCCAAACCTCGCAGCAGCGAGGGAAAATTGGAATAAAAAGGCAAAAACTCGTGGGTTGAGATAAAAAGCAATTTAACAGAACAACAAAGAAAAATCGACAAAACAACAATAGTACTGGCAGAGGAATGTATAAATAGGGGTACCGTACCACCGCGCACCGACCGGACCCGGACCGTCCCCGCCTGCTCCCAAACTGGGAACTCCCCTCCCCGGCTAGCTCCCCCTAAATACTGGGAATGGCGTCACGTGGTGTGGAATACCTGTGCCGGGCCAGATATTAACCCTGTCCCTGTCGGAACCAGGACAACAGGAACAAACACGCTCTTTTTCTAGTGTGATGATGCTCTAAAGACACCAAATCACAGCATCTTTAAGGCACAGGCTACAACAAGAACTACCAGGTGCTTTATTAATTCCATCAAGCGGTGGCACAGGCTGCCCAGGATGGAAAGTCTCCATCCTTGGAAGTTTTCAAGACCCAGCTGGAAAAAATCCTGAGGCACCTGGTCTCACCTCATGGCTCACCCTGCCATGAGTAGGAACTTGGACCAGAGGCTTCCTGAACTCTCTTCCAAGAAGAGTTATCCTACAGTCCTATAAATTATTATTTTAGTTGTGCTGAGTTATGTTTCAGCAGTATGTGCATGTATAACTGTGGGGCCAGAAAACTCCGGAAGGGGAAATAGCTGGGAAGAGTAACCTTTTCACTATTTTTTGCTTTGGTAGGTTGAAGTTACAGAAAAACACAAAAGGATAAGGATATATAAAGTGACTTATTCCCACACGACATTATACAAGAGTGAAAATAAAACTAATGTAAATAAAGCAACAACAAAGTTCTTGACCAATGCAAATTCTTAATTACTCAAATTTATTGATAGAAATCATAGAGATTCAGCTCTCTTGCCATATTCATTGCTGGACCAGAGAAACGAGCACATCTTGGGATTATTGCCTCAGTCAAGATTCCAAATGTGTATGACTGACTGGCTGTTTAGGGTATTCATCAATACAGGTAATAGCTAATAAAAACAGAGAAAAATCAGAATGCTTTCTTCAGCAGCAACACTCTTTGGAAAGAATATTTATTATTGTTTTCCGGTGATTTTTTATATCTAGCATATTTTTGCAAAATGTCTTAATCTTTTAAAACTAAAGACTGATCTCCAGATTCTAAGAAGTTCTCCTTGTCAAAGTGTAAAGTGCCTTTCCATGTTATCTTTTTTCACGTGTCACTCTGTTTTGAAGGCCTCATTGGCAAGACACAACTGTAATTCTGCAAGTGAGTGAGAGGAGGGGTTGTTGTTGAGCCAAGAGTCCAAAGGCTAGTGTTCTATAGGAAATAAAAATATAGGAAATAAAAATAAAGACAAAATACATAGCTTTTGGGGCCAAGAAAATCACACCTGCTAGCCACACTTTGCAAACAGATCCACTTTTGGGGTGATTAATGGAAATTATCATCAGGTTCAAGGCTTTATTCAATTGTTATTTATTGGTTTAGTTCTGGATTACTGAAATAGCAGCAGCAGACACAATTAACAGGACAACTCCTGCTTAGGGAGGTATCACCTATTGAGGTCATTATGTCAGCATCATTACCGGTGTTCAAAATAAAGATGGATACATGGAAAGTGGAATTCAGTGGTTAATACTGCCTGATTCCAGAGATTAGATTTGATGATCAGAGAAGTCATGTCCCACAGTACCCTCTACAGTAAATTTTACAGTCTAAGAAGAAGCTAGTGGATAATAAAGAATTCTCTGAATGAACACTGAATTTCGAAAAGAGATATGGAAACCAGGGACTGTGGGAAAAAGCACTGGACCAAATTTAGCTCTTTTTGCTGACAGGGATGCTAGCTCCTTTTGCCTCATTCCTTTGAACTTCTTCTCAGATCGTGTTCAACTAGCTCCCAAGCTAAAACACAGATGCGGGACTTAAGCAGAAATTTTACCTGGTTCTAGACTTTTGCTGTGGGTGCATAAACTGCTCTGGCAAATGTAGGTTGTCTTCTTATTTCTATGCACGTTTGTACATAACTGCAGAGCTGGAGCCCTGCCCTGCTCTGCACTTAAGATGAAGAGCTGAGGAACAGGATGAAGAATGTGCTTGTCCTGACGTACAAGCAACCAGGATTTGGTCCTTACTACTCTGGGATTAATGAACATGCCTATCATATTCTGGAGAGTATTTAACTGCCATGCCAACTGAAGCAAGAGCTATCCTCAGCGATAAGAACTACTTAGCAGACAGACATAATGCCTGTGTTGAAGTAAAAGCAAGTAAATCCCACCATAATGTGCTCCTGTACATCCTGTGAAATCCTTCTCAAAGAAGCAGGGCCTGGGTAACAGAGTTTAAATCCAGTTGAGATGACTGGGACTGCTTTTCAGCTTTCTCTGACTCAGTAATCCAGCACAGGAGTACAGGAGACGAAGTGCCAGAAGGGTGCTAGACATGCAAAACATGTCACTGCTGGACTTGAAGACTGACTTGTATCCATTACGAGGTATTGCCTGACAGCTAATCCTGTAAACTGTTGCCTACTGTTGTATGAAAAGTCTGCCAGATACTGCAGGTCCTTCTGCTTGCTGAGTCCTCCCTTTCCTTGGACAAGTGAGTCCTCCCTTTCCTTGAAGAAGCGAGTCCTCCTTTTCCTTGGACAAGCACAGAATCCATTTGCAGATTCAGCTCTCTCCACCTCAAACTGTCCAAAAAGTTCATCATAAGGAAAAATGGGCAGCCGAGCTAATGTTACTGCGGGGCAAGTGTCCTTTCAAAGTCTACAAAACACACAAAGACATTTCAAGTTTTACATCAAAGACTTGTAGTAAAGCATGGAGGTCTGTGATACAGAACCAGGGCCCACCCTGTGCTTGAGACCCTCTGAAATTCTTCAGGGACTTTTGGAAATTACAAGGAAGAGCAGAGGGGATGATGCAAGAAGCATCCTTAGTACTGTGGTCTAAAAGCAGACAGACCACGAGTCCCCTGCGGTACAGCATCTGCCACGCAATGGCTGTCAGCTGTTCAGTGTTTTGCAGGCAAAGGGAGTGCAGATTTTTCTGTTTTCCAAAATACCATAAATGGTCAATGCCATAACTGCACATGAGACACATATTTAGTCCAGGTGAGGATCCCTGGGTCTCAAAAAATTGAATATGTAAGCCATGCCTCATGACAAGGCAGAAGGTTGTGCATCCATGGCAAACAGCGCACAAAAGCTACAGTGAATTAAAGCAATTTGAGGAATACAATCAGAATTGATTATGGCATTTCCACTTGCTGGACCAGCTGCTGGACTAGGAGTCCCTGCGTGGGTGACATTCATCCCTGCGTGAGGGGATGAGCACAAGAGATTATATATTCCAGCCATTTTACTCGAACTGAAAATACTGTGCAGGTAAAACAAAAGCTATGTGCCACTCCTTCCCGAGGGCCTGGATTTCAGACAGAGCTGGAGGCTGTCTTCTCGCTTTGCCGATGACTTTGAGGCTGCAGTACTCCGAGGAAGTGCTTACACCAAGTGGCGGGACGTGAGCTCTGGAGCTGTGTTCAGTGGTAATGCAACAGTCACCTGTGCACAGAACAAGGTAGAAACCTTGGCAGGCCCCTCACCAGGTGTGAGGTTGTGTCACACTTCAGTGTAAGCCACTGCTGCAGCTTTCTGAAAGGTCTGGAGGGTTTAAGAGCTACATTACAGCAACAAAACATACTCAGAAAATGTCAGCGTGACAATTTCGTAGGCTTTCAGCCTGAAACCCGCACACCCCCTGAGCATGCTCTGGAAGCCCAACCATTTTATTTTTTTTTTACAAGCCCTACCATGTGCCTGAAGGTCATCACCACTGATGTTTCTGACCCAGGGAGCCCTTCAGGAGTCTCTCGTGGTGTTTTGGGATGCTTCCACAGCTGATTAAAACGTTCGTTCAGCCCAGGGAGTTGTCTGTGTACAGTAAAAATTAATGATGAGAAATGCCAGCTAAATGGGTGGTGCTTATGAGATAGAAAATACAGGATTGCAACTGTCATCACTGCTCTCAAATTTGCCTGCTCCCCAGACCCTGCCTGCCTGTTTTGCCCATTTTTACTACCTCTGTGATGTCTTCTCTCCCTTGTTCCACCATTTCATGTGCGCTTTGCAGCACACAACATGGTATCAACAAGCTCCATTTTGCTCCTGCAAAGGAAGAAAACCTAAGCTTTGACTTTCTTCCTTTGCCTTGTGACTTTGCTGGTATTAGATGAGTGCACTGGTTAAAAAATAATCATGATTGGCATTCGTGGCAGGAGCAGAACTGATGCAAGATAAATCAATAAAAACATGGGTTAAACCAGCTTCAGTACATCTATCATAGTAATTTACATAAGTTTAAATCAATTTAATTAAACTGACTCACTTTTCTGGTAGAGACAAGGCTTTCCAGTGTGCCAAATTTAATCCATTGCCTGGATTAAAATAATAAAAAAGGGGTGGCTGGTGACTTTCAAGTTCAAGATGATGAGTGACTGGTAGCATCATGGAGAAGGAGCCATATGAAGATAGTTGGATGTGCTCTTAAAAGAAGAAAAATAATCAGAATTAAGAAATCTCCCCTACAGTCCAGTGGTGTGTGATGAGCATGATTACTCTGAATTGTTAACCCTGTGCATTATCAATACCTCTGTAACCCTTGCCTCTGGCAGACAGTCACCTCTAAGAAAAGCAAAAGCCTTGCCTGTCATCTGAGACAGCATAACTGATAGTTGCATATTCTTAGTTGGCCATTTTTACAATGTAAAAACTTATTAGTTGCAATCACTTACCCCTTTAAACTGCTTGTTTTTAGGGTAAGTCTTGCACCTGGGGAACATTTAGCTCATTTACAGACATTTAGCTCAGCAGAGCTGTTTAGTGGTAACTTCCTTAGTTAGAGTCTTCTACAGTCTCTAGGCCAGCCTGGACTTTGCTATCTGCAACACTTCCAAGTTGACTGTCATTTACTAACTTCTGTGTTATGGGCTAGTTTGGGACATTACCAAAATGTCCACCAGGGACCCCTGTCTGAAACGCTCATAGGAAAAAATGATAGACTATGATGCCCTACCCTTCTCAAGGAGAACATTTTGCTTATTGGTGGGACCAATGTCGTTTTTACCAAACGCAGTTTTGCAGAGCTTATTGGTTATAAGTCAAAGAGCGACTTTCTGTGAGAACTCTTCATCATCCTCTCTTTCCATTCCAGAGATGACCTCCAAGGAAACGTAATTTTCAAGCCCCTCCATTAGAGTGAAGATGTCTTGTTGACATGTCGTTATTGCTGGCAATCCACATGCCTGCACTGTGACCACTGGGGCTCACATAAGACACTGAGGTGCTGTTATTAACTTAGAATTTTTCTCTCTAGAAAGGTCGGAGATTCTATGCACAGAACACATAACGATCTGAACGTATTTGCTCTATTACTCCTCAGCTCTCCAAAGAATGTCTAATTTTTCTCTAATGCACAGTCCACTTCCAGAACACATATCATTTGTATGGCCAGGATGGAATATGTTATGTGGATGTGGCTTTCTGTTCTTTGTCTTCCCTCCTTTCCCCACTCCAAAATGGTGTATTTTAGGTGCCTTGATGACTGATGTTTCTTTAAAAAAAAAACTACTGAAGATTGTGTACATGCACTTTTTCATTCTGGGTGAGACTTAATTAACTTTCACCAGGCTCTGATTTCCCAGAAAAACAAACCATTCCAAATTCAATAATAACAAGCCTTCAACAAATAAAAAAATTAGGTTTTTCTGTCTGAGATCATGTAAGATTTCACTTCAGCACACAAACATTCTCATACAACTACTTCTGTGCTTCTGATCTCTGAAACTCAGGGGGGCTGATTTTATTTGGTCCACTTATTCCTGTCTGGTTTCCACAGTAATGCAAAATGGTTGATAAAACAGGCATAAAAGGAAAAAGACAGGACTAGGAAATCAACAGTGTTGTACTTGTATCAAATCCCTCCTAGCGTGTTTAATAATTCTTTCTCTTAATCACAGAACTGGCTGCCACAGTGCTTCCTCAAGATTGCCTGCTGTTGTACTCCACAAATAAGTACATTTTGTTAGTACATGGAGACTCCCGAATTACCGGCCACTACTATTGCAGTAGTAGTGTGATGTTTTTCTCCATCCTCTTCAATCAAACATTTTTGTTGTGTCCTATTTGCTTCTCTTATCCTTCTTTGCAATGTGTAGTTTAGGATAAAATGGTTTTGTCTGTCATAGCAAAATCGCACGTAACTGCTGTCAGTTGAGTCTTATGCGGTACGCATTTAAAGTTTTACCAAGCTTTCGTCTTGATTGGTGAAAAAGGGATGGTTCCCATTGAATGTTTGCCATTACCAAGAAATAATCTTCCAACATATTTGGAGCTCTTTTATAGTAATTTGCTGCCCAGCTGTAGTAGTCCATCAAAAAGTTAAGGTTTTAGAGCTGGCAGAAGACTAACAGCAAACTACATGGGTGGGTACTGGTCTTTTATAGCAAGGAAGTTACTGAGACTTGAATCAATTCTGTCACACCTATCTGGGCATAAAAAATGATGAGTTTGAAATTAGAGAGCATCATCTCTTGCCCCAGTCTGAATAGCTACGACACAGCCACAAATACTAGGGCTCTTTGACAACAGCTAAGGAAATCCAGCTGGGTTATGGTTCAGTCTGGCTGGGCTCCAAAAGTTTGCACTGGTGAATTCAACCCCAAATCTGGGTATTATGTATCTGTAAGTTCAATTTTGTTGAAATTTTTGTTTTCAAAGGAGGGGAGGGGCTGTTAAAAGTTGGACCCTGATTTTGTAGCTTTATGAGATAAGGTCTCACATGGCAGTACCAGCCCAAGGTGTTGATGTCCTCCTCCCCTCTTCCCACCGCCCTGTCCCTTCCTATTGCTCTGCTCAAACACAGCGCTGCCCGAAGTGCGCGGGCATGGTTGGTCTTACAATACTGTGAACGTGATGAAGGAGTCAACACAGCTTCTCACGGGGTGTTTTTAATAGGTCATTTTTAACCCAGGTTGGATTCATGTTGGGTTTGCCTGAAGGCCCAGGGCTTGAAGGAAACTGGGCAACCAGCAGCAAGTGGGGCAGCAGCCCTTTGGCACTGCCGGTAGTGCTGCTGTTGGAGTCTTCATGTCGCAAAACCACCGCCGAGGAAAGGACTGCTAAAGGGCTGGGTGACATCAGACTCCGAAGGCACAGGGAGAACCTTGTCACTTGTGGTTTTCAAATTTCTACTCATTCAGTCAACACAGAGTGGCGCTAAATTAAATACTTGACTACAAAGGTCAATTAAGTGACCTCATTTGCAGAATTGTAGCTCCTACTGGTGTCACATTCCGGGTTAGAAGCCAAATTTCTGGAGTTAGTTTTGAAAGGCATGGGGCCAGATTTGTCTTCTTACAGAACTACACCCGCCAGAAAGGGGCTTTGTGCCTGCTTCAGGAAAAGCCTGCCTGCTGCCTGGTGTTCCTGTACAGAGATTATCTCTGCTTCCTCACCTGTAAAAAGATAATTACACTGCCCAACTTTCTAAAGAGCCTTTGCGTCTCCAGATAAAATGTACTACAGAGAGGCACTGCATGAATTATTCAGGCTAAATTAAATTAATGAAGACTGTGGAAATTCAGTTGCTTTTGTTTCTTTTTTTCTGCGCTAGGTTCAGATCCTGCAAGTGGCCTTTATGGTCTCAAAAGATGCTGAAAGCAGAGCACTGCTAGCTCACAGCTCTGCTGAAAATATTTTCTTCATTGTCTGAAAATATATTAATTTAATTATTGACAAGCCCATTTATGAGAGAGCTATTGAAGCATGACCAGCTCACCACGGTGTTTTCTCCAACCATAGGCTGCCACAGGGAGCAAGGAATGAAAAGTCAATGCAATCTCTGTGAATCAGCAAGATGGATTTATGAGGAATTACAGGCTGGTTTATGAGGAAAAAACGATCACTTGGTCAACAATGTAGGATTATAAGGACAGTTCTTGCACCGTCCAGAAAGGACCTAGACAGGACATGTACAATGTCACTCCAGGATGCCTTAAGTCCTTCACAACAGTGCTTTTGGGTTAGCTGTGCTACTGTCACTGTTCTGGGCCTCTCTAAGCAGCCCCTCTCCCTTCCTCTGTCCCCAAGATGCCAGGAGATGCCTCCTGGATGAAATTCTGCAATTCTCACCCCAGAATTTGGGATGCAGGGCTGCTAGCCCTGGAACACATAAAGGTCTCCTACAACAGCCACTTAACTGAAATAAAAATACGATTTATTTTGCCAAAAAGCTGCACAGCTCTTAATAGGATGGATTTAGAAGAGGTGCCTTACACATTATTTTTGAACTCATACTTAACTTTCCTTGCTGGAGCTTAGGGAGACCTGGCATTTTTCCTCAATATGGAGAACTGGAAGCTGTCCATCATGCTTGTAGCCTGGTTCCCCTGATTATTTTTTTTTTTTTTTAACATATCTTTAACCTGTCAGCTTTTCCCAGTTCACATAATCTCCTGCCCTTTCCTGGAATCTCGGAGGTGTTAGGGGCTTTTTTGAAAGCAGGCTCAGCTACCGGAGGAGTCTCCCCGCCTGGCTGGGTAGGGCCAGACATCGTTATCCTCACCCCTTTGAAGCTGCGTACCTGAGCCTGGCTTAACCGGGTCATTATTTTACTTCTCCTTGCTGAGATCAGTAGCAAGCCCTTTATTGCTTGCTTTCAATTAACTCGGTGAATTCAGGCAAGCAGCAATAGGAAATGTGGGGAGGGGGCAGGAGGAGCTATATAGGATTAATCAAAGGGTGGTGCAGGCGTTTTCCCAGTTTGCCCCACATTGTTACTATAGGCTTTCACGTGATCCTGAAAACAGGGATTCTTGCCTAGAGCCTATAACAAACAACCTGTCACTGCTGGGTTTCTGTTTATTTTAATTAACAAAGGGCTAATTTCTGTCTGGCACGCAGTGGAGCGGAAAGGCTGGAGGAGACCAGGCTTGGCCGTGTCACCCTCTCCCTGCCGCTTCGGCAAGGCTGGGCTGAGCCCCGGTGCCAGGCGGTCCCCGCCAGCCCCCAAACTGTGCCCAGGGCTGTGGACACAGCTGGGACATGGCCCCTGTCCCGGGGAAGAGCAGGAGATTCGTAATTCATTGGGAACTACCTACTTACTTTACCAGCCAAGTCAGCAGGCTTCTTTTTCCGGAGGCAGATCTCAGACCCACAGGCACACCGCGCTGCTGGAAGGGGCCAAGAGAGGGAGGGAAGGAGGGAAGAGAGGGCAGCAGCTGCTAGAGGTGAGGTTTTGGTGGCCAGCGAGAGCATCCACTGCTTCTGTGCATCCACCGGCAGGATGATGGGGCTGGATGCAGCCTACCTAAAATCTGAAGGGGAAGGATGAGGTTCAGGGAGACCCAGCTATCCATTTTTAGTGCCTTCTCCCTTTCCTTTCCTGGGTGCAGGAGCCCTTCAGGTTAAAAGCAGCTGTGGTTTGGAGTAACTTTACTGAACCACTGGAAAGAGTCAGACTGCCGGGGAACACTGTCTTGTAGAGGCCAGCTCAGGTAGGACTGCTGCTCTCCATGGCAGAGTGCCGCCGGGCTGTGAGCCAGGGGCGGTGGGAGCACGGGCTGCGCCATGGAGAGGAGCCATGCCATGCCCTGCAAAGGGCTTCATAGTGTCTCCCCACAGGATACAACTTCTGTCTCTGAGGCCAGGCTGTGACTTGGCTCACAGCGTTTGACGCCAGCTGCTGGCTACGAGGGTGCGGGGGCTGTGGTGTGGCTCTTGAGCTGCTGAACAGCCACAGGGGACTTTTGAAGTAGGGTACAACTAGAGACGGCATCTTTTCCTTTGCTCTGGTCCATGGTGGGTGTCTCTGAATCTGCCCAGCACCTCAGCCACACGTAGTGATCTGGAACATAAGGACATGACATTTTTGGAGACACTGTGATTTTTTTAGTTTCATGAAAATAAATCCCAGCCATTAGGAATATGTCTAGAAAACCCATTTGACATTCCTATTTTTCAAGGTGAAATATGAATGGTGAGCACATATGGATGTTCTTGGTTAGCTGTCTGGTGAGCTAAGGGTGTTTTCTACTCTTCTTGTTTCCCATGCAGTGAGCACAACGGAGTACGTTGAGTTCCCCGCTCTCATTATCTGATCGCCTCCAAAAATAGGTTCCTGCATATTTCATCCACCAGAAAACTTTGAGAGAGAAAAAAGAACCTACTTTTTTTTTTTTTTCCCTGCCAGTTGTGCCTGAAGCCATACAGCACTCTGAGCAACTACTGAGCAGCTTTCGTACTTCTTCCTGCTTCGCAACACTTCAGCTACACAGATGTCAGGGCCCTGAGGGCAGCCATGGGCCTTACTGCTCCTACCCAGCCTCTGCTGTGGCCGCCTGGGGCCAGGAGCCCAGCCTGGGACTGTCAGCCCCTGCCCCAGTGATGCTGTGGCAGCGCTGGTTGTATGTTGGGACCCCTTGGTTGTATGTTGCAGCTTTGTCTTTGGTCCTGTCTCCAGCCTCCTCTCCTTTAGCTCCTGACGGGAGCCCCTGGATGGTCCCTGGCTCTGGTTCCTCGCTTTCCATCTTGGGCTGTTGACAGACCTTGTTATAGCCATCATCTCTGCCCACCGTGGTCAGACCCTGTGGGACAGCACCCACCAGGGAGGTCATGTCCTGTGCTGGGGTCACCCTCAGGTCCCAGCTCGTCCCCTTTTGGAAATAGCTGTCCCTCACTGAGAAGTGGTGGAATCCCGCTCTGACAACACAAGTGTGGAAAAATGGTGGTAACGAATCACCTTCATCTCCTAGTATTTCTGTGTGCAAGCAGCGAGCACCACTGGTGGTTCTGTGCTGAGTGATCAGAAAATATCTCCTGCAGCCTGGGTTACGTGTACTGTGGTGGTTTTGCACAAGAGCAAGAGGGAAGGGATGGAGCTCAAACGCCAAGGTGTTCCTGTTATAGAACCATCTAAAAGTCTTTAAAACACCCGTTTAACTATCTGTAATTTTAGTTATATAGCTTACTAATTATCTGCCTTGTGATAGTGCCTCGTTCTTACAGCTCATAAAAGGCTAACAAATCCAGTTCTCTCAAGCCTTTCCTCATTTGGTGCGTGCTCCGTCCCCCTGACCATCCCAGATGATCCCCTTCAGTTTGTTGATGTCTCTCTTGTACTGGAGGACAAAACTAGCCCTCCATCTGTGTGCTCGCAAGTGCCCAGCCATGAAGAGAAACTGCTCCCCTTGGCTAGTGCAGCCCAGCTGCTAAACAAGCCCAGGTCAGGCAGGCTTACCGAGATGTTTGTGTTTTCTCTGTTCATTCACCCCCTCTCCTCTGAACTCTCTCCAGCTGATCCCGTCTTTCCTGAGGATGCTTAAAGATAGCAGCAATGCCCACCTGTGGAGCAGGTATGTCAAGAGACTCGATGTAGCATCACTTGGTGGATGCTGGAGGGGACAAGGACAAGCCTGGGAAGGTCGGAGTTACCTGCACATGAAGTAAATTGTTTGCATCTCTGTGTGAACTGATCACAAAATGGACACAAAGCTCAGAAGCAGCTTGCAGAATACAAACAAGACAGTCATAATGATGACTGATCTTGTGACAAGTCACCTTGTTAATTCTCATTTTTCCCAAGTATAGAAATGCTGACATTTCTATCTTTTCTTTAAAAAATAGTTGCATACCTTATGAACAGGAGAGCTGAAGCCAGCCCTCCATACCCTTCTTACATTTCATTATTTGTCAAAATAATGTTTGGCAGAAGCAAGACTGTGACAGAACACAAATTCTTATAAATATTGCCTAAACTGCACCCCTAACTTACTCTCCTTTTCTTCATCCTCCTTTCTATTTCTTACTTAATCTCTTCCTTTCATCATTTTCGTTTCCTTCTGACTCTTTTATTTCTCAAAATCACGGGTCCTTCTCCTAGTTAATTTAAGATTCTGAAATAGCTATGAAAAAGTTTTTTTTCCCAAAGAAAAAATAAAATGCTGACACCAGAAAATAAATCCTTTCTAAGAATACCACTACTAGTATTTCATATTCAGCAATAAAAGACACAAGGGGCAAAAAGAAGTTAACTTTTAAAAATTTATTAATAGAAGGTTTTAAAAAAATTGTATTGAAAAAATAAAATTTATGTATAAACATATATATATAAGAACAGGTAACTGCCAAATATCTACTAACTCTAACTGGGAAACAGACATCTGGAGTATCAGATTCTGAGTTTAGTTCTTCCTTCTCCATATGTGAGTTAATTTTTTTCTTCAAAAAGAACTTATCAAGCACAAAGCAGATATTCAATTTGTCTTTGACTGCCCGCAGTTTTCCCCACTGATACTGAGGCAGGGAATACCCAGAGGAACAAATTCAAATTATGAGGTGAAATGTGGGAAAACACAGAGACAGAGCAATTATGAGTGAAATATTAGAACTTCAGTTTTATGTTTGCAAAATCTTGCCTTTTCCAAGTCTTACTCTGAGGGTGTGATTCACGTGACTTAGCCACAGCTTTGTAGGGCTCTCTGAGGTGCTGTGGAGTGTCACACGGCCTCCAGCTGCTGGTCCAAGCTGTGTGGCAAGTTCTGTGCCATGGCTTTCAGCCTTGGGCAGAAGTTTTGTGGACCTGAAATGGCAGAACTTGCACGGAAGCTGTGTGGACCTTCCCCCTGGTCAGGCGCTTGAATGACTCCCTTAGCCTGGATATCGCATAGATGTCAGTGGCAGCCACGCAAAACTCCACACATCAAAGGGCTGGTAAAGACCGCTGTTCCTGCAGCAGCATGGGCTACACCGGCCCATTAAGCACTACCCAAAGTCCCAGAGAAGCAGGTCAACGTGACAAGGAAATGCAACCCCAATGTCTTGTTTATCTGCTAGGGGGTGAGAAAAGATACTGCTGCTGGTTGCAAATGAAGTTTTAGTACAACAGTACTCTCTGGAGGGTTTATTGTATTCACCCACCATTATAGGTTAGCTACGTGTCCTGGCATATATCCTGTGTGTTTCAGAAAGCTCAGATTCTCAACGTTTCCCACATTCCTAACATTTAAAACTATCTGATCCCCAATGGGACAACTGGATTTGCAGTGCTATTCAGCAGTCACAAGTATTCCTCCTTGGCACTTCATGGAATACTAAAGGGATGAGCTACCACAATTAAATGAAAGAAAATATTAGGACTTATTAAGAAACCAGGGGAAGACAGGGCTTTCTTGCAGGACGCTCATCTCCTTGATTTTGAAATCCCACAACTTCAAAGAGACTGAACAAAAGAGAATGACAAACTGGAAGTATCCTTTCCTACAAAAGGAAGGGACATACCTATATTTCATAAGCCATTAGGATCTAAATTGTGAATGCCATCAGAATCAAAGGATGTGCAGTCTGTTAATTACAGATTAAGTTTACTGACACAACACTCTTACACGGGAGTACTTATGTCACTGACAGAGATTAACGCTGTCTTTAACAATCTAACTTACTGGATGCCAGTTTTTGCTATAATCTGCCCACCGGCTGTGTGTCCAGAGCAGCGCCCGCTTCATGTGGCTGCCTGCTGGACGAACAACTCAGGAGTGGAAAGAAAGAAGAGGAGAAAGTGAATTTTCAAGGGATCTGCTCAAGAATGAATTTAACCATAATGCTAAACCCCACAGTAATCTGTCATGTCCCCAGTGTGCCTTTACTCGGTTGAAGTCCAGGTGGTACATAGAGCCTAATTAAACCAGCAGGTGACTCTTCCCCTGCCAAGTTCACCACCCTTGGTTTAGGCTGTTGTTTCTTCAAGCTGCTTTTTCCCATAGAGGGGACTAGAGCAGCCACTATCAGAATAACAACATAACCCACTCCCTCTGCAAGTACCAGGAAGAGAAGTAGCAACTAAAATCCAGAGGCTTCTTTTGTGCCTATACCAGGATCCACTTTTTAATCCCCATTAAAAGAAATAAATCTCAGCCAGAAAGCAGCTCCAGCCCCCATCCCGCTGCTGGCCCACCTGCAACGGCTGAACTGGGGCAGGGCAAGGGATAGGGAGCGGGTCCTGGAGAGGGGCACGAGATGCTTTAAGGGACACTGCAACTGCAAGAAGTACAAATGTAAAAGCAGATGCCTGTGAGGGACGAGACCCGTGCGCAGGGATGCATCTCGCTCCTCGCCTACCTCAGCGAGGCCTAATGGAGCATGGCCACAGGTGAAAAGATGTTAGAGACTGCTTTTGCCCTGTTTACACTCCAGCAAACTTCCTTTTCCTTTCTTGTGTCTAAGGTTGCTTGCAAGTCATTAAAGCTCGCTGGGCAAGCTGTTTGCAGGGGAGGCGAAGGGCTGCTGGCAATTGAAGTGCAATGGTGCGTCCTGCGAAGGGGAGGGCTGGGCAGTGAAGGCAGCACACCTTTCACATCACAGCACAGAAACAGAGGCAGCACAAATTAATTTTACACTGAAGAAGAAATTCTGGGTACCGGGAACTTCAGCTTTACTTTGACCAAAATTGTTTCTGTAATTTTGTCAACTCACTTCCAGGCACTAGGATTCACAGTAATAGTATTGATTTGCCAGTGATGCAAATCTACCAATGCCACAAGTTGCCTTCCAGGATAGAAAACTATTATTGCTTCTGTTCAAAACACTATGTGACCTCTTCTAACAGTCTTCTTTCCATTGCCTTTGCCTTCTCTGAGTGCCTACAACATAGGATGGTAAACAAAGGCACTGGTTTTCTTACAACAAGGCATTGTGCTGACAATACATTGCATTTATCTTCAGGCTTCGCTGGGGTGCTTCAGGGAACGTCCAGCCTCCTCCATACTGCACTTTCTTTCTTTTCTTTTAACGTGGGTTTGGAATGATCAATGTCCCTGGAGTGTCTGTTACTCCTCTTTCACACTTTTTTTTTGCATTTGCCTCTTGAGAAGGTAGAAACACCAATGGATTTGTGAAACACGAGGTCCTTTTTTGAACAGTTTTGAGAGGTGAATATGACATAAGCAAAATAATTACTTTCTCAAGTCGAATTGGCTCAATTCTGGCAGATTTTTTTTTTTAAGCTACATTTCAATACAACTCTGATCAGATCAGCCATTTTCTATAGCTAGTATTTTTGGCCTGTGTTATTTTAAGCCTATCATTACCATGGGACTTGAATTCATTTGAAACTCATTAATAATCAGTAGAATTCCTTTTCATTAGAAATTTCTTATTGGAGTAACCGCTTGTGATGTAAAACACAATTCCCATGAAGTGACCATCTTTGTAGATATACGGCTGGTGACGATGATTCGATATGTAACTTTATATTAAACCAATATTCCCCAAAATAATAAAAAGCCTTAATATATTCCATGCATAGTTAATATAAGATCAGAAGGATGAAAGATACAAGTGGAAATAGGATAATTTTCTTGGTTATCAGAATTCCCCTTTTTTGGTGTGGTACGCTAGAGGGATTTTATGTTGCATATATATGCCCCTTTCTCTGCACAATGTATTTTTCTGCCATGTATAATGAAACTCACAATGAGAAACACTGACCCAGCCATGAAGGCAGAGTCTTTCCTGACATTAACACAATGGCTGGCAGTTCATCATGTCCAAAGAGCAGATTTTAGAAATCAAAGACACTTGAAAGCCTATGAAAGAGAGGGTTAAGAAAAAAAGAGCACTTTCCTCTTGGAGCGTGGACTGCAATCTTCTCTGTTTTTCTCTAATCTTTCACTGAGCAAACTCATCTATATCTTGACCCTCTTCACAAGTTATAGTTTTTGTGGAAATACTTGTACTCAGGCTAACAAAGCCAAACACAAGTATTCATGCTGCTCTCAAGGGGTGTCAGTATTTCCACATTTCCCCGAACAATGATGGGCTGTAGAGGGGGAAGAGATTTTAAGTAGCTTTGAAAGAATGTGGAACAATTCCCTTGTTTTGTATCTTTTCCATTTGTGTAACTATTCCGCCATGAGATGACAGAAAACAAACACAATAGTTCTAGCTAAATTTGGTGAGTCTGAGATTTAAGAAAAAGCCTTTTCTATAGCTGCACATCTGCTGATAACTTTTGAATTCTTTTCTGGAAGATGAGGAGGAAGACTAGTTAGTGAAATCTGGGTCTGGAAGGAGATCCCCATATTGGAAGGAGGACAGAGATGAGGACATGTCCCATTGTCTTTTGTGCTGTCCAGCTTGATCCTACTCCAAAGCTGGCAAACATCTCTGGGCAAAAGTTTCTCTCAAATGTGTGCAATCACCGGCAGCATTTCTGTTGCAACAGATCAGGCCATTTTCTCAAGAAAATCATGACTGACTCTAATGGTATTTGATGACTCCACTTTCAGATTACTCCTGTCATTCCTTCTGCCTTCATGGCTGGATGGAATAGGAGGCTGCCATTAACCCATTCATATTGGGTTTAAATATCAGCATGATCCACGGGAAAATAATTCCCGCCGCACCAACGGCCATACCAAAGTGGCAATGGCTCTGTTCCAGGCAAAGGACTGCACCTCATGTGCCCAAATGTGATGTGGACAATCCTCTGCAAACTGGTCGTCTAAACCCCTCTTTGGCCCATGGCAACAAGTCTTCTCTTTCTAAAGTAGGCATTTCTACAGAGTTGGCCTCTAAAAACGCCCACCCTGGAAGTGCCAGTTTCTTTCTACGCACCACGGTGAAAACCTAGCTGGCACCTTGGGTAGGGTCAGCTTCCCCATGTGAAATACTGCCAGGAGAAGTCAGTCCCACCCCCAGCGACAGTGCCCTGGGCCCTCCCCTCAGTTTTCAATATGAGGAGATGAAGCTCCTGATAAAGCAAAGAGTTTCCTTAGACTCTTTCACACCTCAGATACACTGTGAGGAAAGAGACCTTCATCCTCCTAATGAGCAAATGCGCTCAGAGTAAATGCACTCCTTGAAGGGCGTTAATGCTTTCATCACCATTGGCTAATGAGCCTGAACTTGCACCCTGTACTAGATACTAATCAGATTCCTCTTTCTGTACTCTCTAAAGGAGTGCAATTCGGTCTGCCAGCTGGCAGTGATGCTATTTAAAAATAACCGCACATGGGTGTTCTTATTCAATATTTCTGTCACAGGAGTTGGTAAAGGTCTAGACCCAGGCAAGACTGGGGCCCATTTTAATATGCATTGCACTCTTGATTTCTTTTAAGATTATTATTAGCTTATTCCATTTACAAAATCAAATAATAAGCCTTTTAATTGAAGAGTAACTATTTCTTGTTTCATGTAATTTGATTTTTTCCCCTCAAAATTTCAAATTACTTTGGTCCTGCATTTTTTGGTAATCATTTGCATAATCTACAACACTTTCAGGACTTCCTTACTTTGCATAAATCAATTTCACTTCTTGTTCACCTCATCACTTTCAAGGGGATTTTTTTCTGCTTTACTGGACTTAAATTAATCCTCTGGAGGAAGCAGTGTCACGACTCGGCCAACATCAAAATCTGCATAATGAAAGCAATTTTTTCCATTTAAATTGGCACTCAAGAATATCACTACTCATTAGCAGACTTTAGATCTTTTATTTCATTTTAAGTGAGAAAGACAAGCATTCTTTCCCTAATATGAGTTTCTTGCATAAGAATTTATTCAGAAACCTTTAAATTTATTGCAGTGCAAGTTATGTGGCTAGATACCTTTAAAAAACAAGTCTATGTGATTTGTAGAGTATTAACATCACTAGCAAGACCATCAAAATCGCCATACTTGATCAGAGTGGTGATCTGTCACGATTGGTTTCTCTCTGGGGTCAAAACTGATCTGAGAAGATGGTTGAATAATGGATGAATGTGGAATCACTTATGATGAAAGGGAAACTTGTTCCTAATTCCAGGCACTCAGCAGATGCTTTTGCTGGTGATGATCTTAGATGAGGCTTAATACGAAATCTGTACTGAAACTTATAACTGAGAAGTCTGCTCACTATAACAGAAGGAGAACTTCAGAAAAAAAGCTCTTAGGCTGGAAGGGGGTGAGATGCAAAATGTGTGTTGCTTGTCTCTTGGGTACGCAGCTGCAAAGCAGCTACATCTGTTTCACTGGAAGTCTCGAGAGCTAGTTAGCCTTCCAGGGTAGATGCCCTCACACTTTCCTGCAGTCTGAAGGCTTCATCATTAATAATTCCGTATTTATCTTTCACATTTTCAAAAGAAATACCTCTCTGTGGGGAGGAAGAGCGCCTCTTGCCCTTGGTCCTGTAACACAGCTGCAGGACGGTGCAGCTTGAGCTCCTCATGCACGTGTAGGCTTGGTCAGGCTCGAGAGCCAGAGGCTGCCCACTGTGGCCTTGTCTCTATGGCCTTGCTTCAGGCTCCGATATACCTGTCGCGCATGACTCAGCCGAGGCATCCCCAGACAATGCCACTGATTTAATGATCCCAGGCAATCTGCAGTCTGCACTGATCTTTCCCATTGTGTTCTGTCACATTTCCTCGCAAAACACACTGGGTTTGCTGGGTTTGGTCCGCTTGTCAAAAATAACACGCTCTTTCTTTGTAAGGTGAAGGTCATTTTCTTGACTTTTCTTGCAGCTCACTGTTTCCATTTGAATATTTTACGGGATCAAGTAGCAATGGTATCTGCTTGCCTTTTGTTAAGTTTCCTGAGTTAAGAATGAGAAGTTGCTTTTGTCTGCTAAATATGGTGATAAAGAGCATTTAAATGCTCAGAAGAAAGCATTGATGCACCTACTTCTGCATAAATGTGTATTTTTCCAGTCATTGACTTTTTCTTTATCATTGCCATAATGTAGAAGGAACACAACAGAATAAACTGTGCCTCTGATAAGAAAATATACATTTCAGAAAGAGCATTGAAGGTTATGTTTAATTTGGTAACATTTGTGAAAGACTTTTTTTTAATTACTTTCCTAGTTAGTATGTATTATTCAAAAATACATACCTTTGATTTAGAAATTGTCAGAGGAAATGAATAATTTTAACACAGTTGTTAAATGTCTTGTTTGTCTTACACATTCAGTGCCAAATAAAAAAATCTGTTTATGCAAAATTTATTTATGCTAAGTCTTGAAAAAGATTTACATGCTAGAAAAGTGGAAGACATGGTGATCTTTTTTATTGCAAGACACGTTAAAAACAAAGCTTCTGTCGGACATATTTCAAGGTGCACGTTTTTGTTTCATCTTCCATCAGCCTTCCCCTAATTCCTTGATCTGCTGCGAAATAAACATAGGAACAAAGTAAGTGCTTTTGACCTTAGATCAGAATCACAGAATCACAGGATGGTAGGGGTTGGAAGGGACCTTCAGAAATCATCTAGCCCAACCCCCCTGCCAAAGCAGGTTCACTTAGAGCAGGTTGCACAGGATGGCATCCAGGTGGGTTTTGAATGTCTCCAGAGAAGGAGACTCCACCACCTCTCTGGGTAGCCTGTGCCAGTGCTCTGCCACCCTCAAAGTAAGGTTTTCCCTCATGTTGAGATGGGATTTGCTGTGTTCCAGTTTGTGCCTCTTGGTCAACTTTCTGTCCACCATGACTCCCAGATCTCTCTCAAGCATTATTTTCTAGTTTATTTATCAAATGTTTTTCAAATGAGATACCTTGGCTTGTCAGATGCATAGCTGAATAGAATTAATCATCTTTGGAAAATGTATCCTATTTATTCTAACATCTTTTGAGAGCTGTATTTGTGAAGGCATTCATATTTTCTGCAGTCATGGCAGATGCCTGAAGCTGGGATGAGAGGAGAAGAGTGAGGATAGTGACAGTCCATCATTTGTACACTGACAGGGTAGAGAGGGAGAAGCTGAGTTTGGTTCCTTCACCCTGTGTTGTTTCAGAGCTTATGTTGTAGCTACTGGATAAAATGGCTAGTGCATGTAAAGGCATGGTGAAACTTGGACCTAAATCTTCCATTTCCTTGGCAAGAGGGGAGTAGTCATGCTATTGAAAGACAGGGACCTTGCTCAGCTCTTGGAATAAATGTCGGTAAAGCATCCATGCACTGCACAGCACTGACCTGTGGATAGAGGCACATGCCGGAGTGATGCAGGGTTTTGGATACAGCCTTGTGGTCAGCATTTTCTCTCTGTCAGCCTTCAGCATCCTCCTACTGACAGCATTATCACTAGGTGCTCCCTGTTCAGGCTGCTGTTTCCTTAGTCCCTAACCCTCTCTCAGCTCTGCACAACAGGGAGCACAGCACTGACGGTTCCCCTTCATGTTTGTACTTGAAAATACCAAGTTTCACTGCCTGAGAATAAAGAATTTGCCTTCTACCAGCTCTTAGTTTTTCAGCCAGCAGAAAACAATTTGGCCATTTTATGCCATTGTGAAGAGCAGATCCTTGGACCACGGGGGTGCAAGGACAGTATACTGCAAAACAGTAAAAAAGTATACTGCAAAACAGTAAAAAAGCATACTGCAACAAAGTCATGGGCCTAGTAGGGTCGGAGCTCCTATGGTCAGGATGGACACTCCTCTGTCTCCCTGAGGTCAGCTGATCATAGTAGTTGGAAGCCAGAAAAAGATCCTGCTACAGAGCAGTCAGCTATGGGACCTGGTTTTTCTTCTATTTGTTTTAGGTTTTCAAATAAGAACAGCGACCATGCTCTTCATCCCAGGAGCTTTCACTCTAATGGGCTGTTAATGAGCTATCAATTACTTATGCAAAAGGAAACACACACATACGCACACATTACTCTTCCTTAGCTGAAGGTTTGCTGTGTTTAAATGCTGGGGGCTATGCCCTCCTCACCTGGGCCACTGGCCCTACATTCATCTTCGTCTGCATTCACTCTATTACAAGGTCTAGCATGTAAAACTTCAAGCAGAATTGTGTATCTGAGGTTCATGGACTCATGCTCTAGTCTCATGCAACATTGGCAATTCCCTGGGTAAGTTGATACGTAGTGCTTCTCTGCTATCGAGCAGTCGCAGCGTATTAATCAATCCTCAAGCCGTCTTGTGAAGCACACTAGCTGTTAATCTTATTTCTAGAGGCACCGTCTCCTTCTTGACTGTGGATTCTTGAATTACAATGGCTAAAAAGCATTTCTGTCCATTCACAAAGGGACCAGAAACTAAACTTTCTTCCACTCAGCCTTTGTCATCCGCACAGTGAGGACTGATCATTGTCATGAGCTTGACCTCGTAATGAAATCGGTGACCTTGAAGGTGGCACAGGCAATACAAATCCTCTTGTTCACCCCAAGTTTAGAAGCCATTTGCCTGATTCCTTTGATCAGCTTCCTCATGAATGAGGAGCCCTCAGCAAGACCTGCCTGAACCACTTAAGCTGCTCCCTCCCATATGGCGCAGAGGAAGCATTTGTGTGGCCCAGGAGTATGGGGACACAGATTGCTAATCTCAGTACTCAGATAGACCTTTTTCTTTCCTCAGGGTCCTCTCCTACATTTCCCGACATATTCCACTCCCTCTTAACCCTGTAGTGAACCCTGGGGTAGCCTCCAGCCTGGGGACCAACAGCATCCTCCTACCCATTGCCTCCCCTGCCCCATCTCCTTTGCTGCCACCTGCCAGAGCTCCCCACACCCAGGCTGCTGGAACAGAGCAGCACACAGAGGTGCTGGCAGTGGGAGTAAAAAACAAAGAGAAAGTGTAAAACAGTCTAGAAAGGAAATTTTTATTTAAAAAAATGCATTCTGTTTTTCCTGCTTTTGTGTGTGTGTGTGACTAGACTGTACCAAATGAGCTTAACATCCTAGCCAGGCTGCTAAGGGTTAAGGTATTTATGAACTTATTAAGAGATGGCAACATTATGCACTGTTCACAATGTTTAATTTGAACTGCCACGCTAGAGAGAATCTTTGATTACATTATCGGTTTATTCTCATTGAATCTTAGTTGTTATATCCTTTTTTTTTGACAGTGCTATTTCTATGTTAGAAAAGATACTTCTCCTAATTGACTGGAAATGGAGGATTTTAATTAGACAACCTTTTCATGCAGAGGATTCCAGCTGCTGAAATCCCGTTTCCATATAGGGTTAAATGTCAGTCTGAAAGATTAATGACTTAACTAAAAGCATTTTATCACAGATATAGGAAATAAATCCCATTCCCAGAGAGCCACAAACTGTGTGTGCCATTGAGGAAGGGAACTGCACAAACCAATAACAAGTGATTGCTCCTGCTCCGGCAAACGGCAGTGATAAGACAAAAATCGTTATAAGGATCAAAGTCGCTGAGCTCCTTGGCCAGCGCTGATGCTGCGGGGCTGAAATATGAGGTGCGTTGCCTACCTGGGGGTGACTTTCTCTGGGGACGCTCAGAGCCTGTGCCCTCAGCTAGCTTTCTCAGCACAGGAAAGCAGGGAGTTGTGCTTTCCTGCTGGGTTTAGGTGAGTGAGAATACCCCGCATTGCTGTAGCAGGGGTATTTTTTATCCAGAGTTCAAAGCTCTGGTTTGGATTCTGAGGAGCTGCTGCCAGGATTGACACGACATGGAATCTGAGCTTCAGAGCCACAACCAGACACATAGTGAGGGGCCAAACGTATCAAATTTGCAACAGCTCTGAATTAAGCTGCTTTTTTATTATTTTTTTTTAATTTCCAATTCCTCCCTCTTCCTTAAAAGTAAAAAAAATGCCCCACCACCCCACCTTTCCCCACATGCTTCCCTGCTCCTTGTACCATTCAACACGTAGCTGCCTGCCACTATAACAAGATGCAGCAAACGCCACTGATAGTGGCCTCTGGAGAACATGCAGGAGGAAAATGGACAGACATCTCTCCCGGAGCACAAACATTTAGCAGTTACAAGAACAGCACACTGAATATCACATAAACGTTCGGCCGCATGTGTTTTAAGGCTTGCTTGCCCACGGATGAGGAAATTAATCTGATGTTTAGATTAGGTTCGTGTCTACACACTGTAAGTACGGATTTAGTGGCTTTTTGGCCAGACATGAAATCAAAGATGCTCAAAACGACAAGCTTTAAAATGTTCTCTCTTTCCAGGACTAAATCCTTAAGTTGTTAATTGTTAAACAGACGAAACTTTGTCTTGAAGAGAATAGAAGAATATCACTTTTCACCCACAGAAAAATGTATCTTGCCTGGGTGGGTGACTCCTGTGAAACTGGTACTTCACTGTGAATATTGACCTGCTCAGGAAAAAAAAAGTGTATAAAAATAAGTCCTTCAGGGCAAAACCTGCACCATCTTACTTTACACTTTCATTTTTCAACGCAGGATTGCTCTGTAATTTTGCAAAAGCAGCTCTCAGTAGTAGGAGCCATCTTTACTCTAGCAGGCTGAGGGGCGTAAAAAGTCCTGATCCTCAAGGAAGCCCCTGTACCACCAGTACCACGGGCATACACAAAACCCTGATCTACTTCAAAAATATTAGGCTGCAAAAGCCAGGCACTGAAAAGAAGAGACAATGTGACAGTTGTCTGGACAGCTTTAATTCAGTCTGCTTCTATGACTGTGTGACAGCATGGTCTTACACAACTTTCCCCCGTGGTCCCCTGCACTGTGAAGTGCATGGGAGAAGGCAAGTCACTTGTTGAGCAGGTGGTCAATATTTCATCTTATTTCCTTTTTTTCTCCAGTTTGTAGCCCCAGGCCTTGTCTGCTGCAGACTCTTCAAACCAGCTCTGAATAAAGATATGGCTATTTTCTCCCGGCCTTTTCTTTAGCCTTTATCATTATTACTTCTGGCTGCTTCAGACACGGGTTTATTTCCACTACTTTGTCGATACTGCCTCCTTTGGTGGGTGGAAGGCATTGAGAGATCAAGGTCAGGGTGGAGTGTGCCTGACTGAGGCAGCTGGAGCCACTTTCCCTTGAGCAGCACACGCAAGAGTAGGTTAGGTGTTCAGGACATTGCTCCCACCTACTTCAGCTGTAGGTATTATCATATCTACAACGGAGGGGAAAAGAGAAAAAAGAGCTCCAGGGTGATCCCATCGAAAAAGGGGAGCATCCAACTCATAACAGTAGGCTTAAATGGCTGGCCTTTGCAGTGATGAAGAGAAATAATGGAAAGATGATTCAAGAACAGCCAGACTCCAGCTGGTCCTGCTGCACTATGGAGACCCTGTAACAAAAGCTCTGCCAGGTGTCAGCTGCCGTTACGCACTGGGGAGCGCCAGGCTGGGGCACATCAGAGGCATTTAACCTGTCCCGATGCAGTGAATGATTTTTGCTTCCCAGGAGCAAAGCCAATGTGAGAAGACTTCCCCCACCACACAGCGCAGCACAGCACAGCTGCCTATCACAGCTGGAGGGTCTCCTCAGTCAGGTCCCACCAACAGGAGATCTGCACTGCAAGGGGTGAAGGAACAGCATCACCTCGTGTGGGAAAGGGTCCTGCTGCAGCCTCCGTAGGTCCCAGTTCTCCTGTACTCTTTCCTGAAGTAATGAGGTGTAAGAAGGAATTTCCTTTTAATAGAAAGTTACACAAAGGAGCTACACGAGTTCTTTGGTTCTGCCTTTGCATCCCAAGATACACAACTTTCTTCCTGATACTGTATGATCTTCAGTTACCATACAAAAATAAATTATCTGCAGGAGAATGAGGGCAAGCTGAAAACTTATTTATCACCCAACCATTATAATGTGGTTGATGATCAAACAACCTGTGAAGCTGAGATAATTTTCTTCATCTTCAAGTAGCCACTGGAAAGCCTCATTACATGCCTGAAGTTGCATTGCTTAGCAACAACATTTCAGAAATTCAAGTTATCAGCGTGATCACTAATAAGACAGTAAGCTGCAAAAGAATCCTGAATAAACTAGATGCATTTGCATTTCAAAATAAATGAGAGTAAATGTCAGATTGTGTTTTGGAGTATATGAACTCTTCTTAGCATAGCTATATCGCATTTACTCAAGCATTTGTACAATGGAGACAAATCTGAAATGTTTCTAAAATTTTATAAATACAGTATGTCTGTGAGCTCCAGATATTTTACTACTGTTTGACTCTTAACTTCAGCTGAAGAAGTCTGCTATCAGAAAAACATGCTGTCAAAGTATGGCACACACAAGAACAATTAGAAGTGGTATTTTCCATGGCAGGACACAACTATGAACAGGATGAAGATGCAATTAGCATGCTGCAGTGTGCAGGGTCCATTCGAAGGACTGTTTGGTTTATTCAGCCATGGTTTGGGAGCAGTTTTTTTTAAATTTTACAAATACTCAGGAAGGAATTTGTTAACTGTCATATGAAAAACCTTTGTGGCCTCTGTAAGAACATAGACAGTTAAGAGTGGTTCATGAAACCAGACTAAGTCCGAGACTTTCCTGTAGCCCTGGATTTCTGGTGAAACGTACAGAAAGCAGAGTGATGGGAATGTTCAGTGAAAGTAAAGTGAACAATAGCCCAAGCCTGTCGATGACATGTTGCCTTTCTCATCTGGTCATAATATTGAGCTGATCAGCAACCAAGAACAAAAATACCTGTCAGTGATCACGAAGCAGCTGGTTTGAACTTGTCCCTGTTTTATCTCCAGGGAATTCACTGAAAACGTTTCCGTCACTCATTCGCTCACAGGCATAGCATTTAGAGGAAAAACCCACTTATTCCTGTTGCCTCTACAGGCAAGCCTCACTTACCTACCATCATCTCACCTACCCACTTGTAGCTAGTAGGCACCTTCTCTTGCCAGCGTGTGTATGGATAGTCAAGCATTTCCAAAAGATGCCACATCTCACCTGTGCCAAACCTCCTTTTTGGTTGCAGAGGAAGTCTCCCAGCCAGCTTTGACCCATTGCTTCAGAATGCACTGGCTGAACTAGAGGAGATGAATTATTTTTCTAAAAGCACCACTGCAGACAAGCAAAGCCAAGCACAGCTGTGACGGCTCTGAGAGGGGGATGCACAGGAATGACCTTAGAAGGGCAGTAAGGCTGCGAGGGGAAACACGCAGAAAGGAGGAGTGGCCAGGATGAAGGTCACCCATGGACCTCACCCAGCCCACCACAGCAGGACCTTTCAGGGCACCTTCTTTCCCGTAGATCCCCTTGCTTTAGGCAGGACCCAGGACACAGGATGAACAGTATGCACATGAACAGCAGTTGAAAGTTACAGCTTTATTGAGGAAACACTGCTCTTTATTCATATTAGGCCTGAATTACTAGTTTATTCATTGTGGTTAATCTCCATGAATCTCCATGATTCTCTGGACCATGAAAGTCCAGAGCACTTTTGAGGTGCAAAGAAAAAGAGCTGGATAGTCAGGTTTTACTGTTGGGACACTGATGCACAGAGACATTAATTGGGGTGCTCAGTCAGAGAGGTCTAAAAGGTTTCTCAGAGCTCGCGGCAGTATGTTCTGCTCTCCTGTGTCCAGAGCATGGCTCATCTCCGTTAGGTTGGCAGCCATGAATTCTCAGCACTTCTTCACTCAAGCACCAGGGTCTCAAGCTTAGCAATTAGGGATTAGCTGTGAAAAGTTTGTCTTCAGAGTCTTGCCTTTGCGTAATTGGACATGTCAGATAAGCTCACCAAAAGACAAGGCTACTGACCCTACCTAGACTGCAGGTCCCCTTTTGTAACCCTGATGGAGAGATCTTATTCCTTTAGCAGCTTTAAGATCTATACGTGTTTAGCCTGTATTTTTACAATTCTGCCCAGAGTGAGTTAGATACTTCCTTCTCAACTTCCTCCCATGAAAAGAACAAGACTCATCTTTGGCTTTCTTTTAGTATTAGTTGTCAGCAAATAAAGACAAATTCCAAGCCAAGTTTTCTCTAGTCTAGAGGTCATTCAGTGGGACAGCTCTTTTCCCTGCAAGGGAAGAACATGAATCCAAATGACAGGCAAACATATCTGAAGGAGAGAAAAAAAGCTCGGCCTTGCAAAAGAGACAGAGGTAAGGTTGTTTGGATACTTCAAGAATATGAAGATGCATAGTTTAAATGCGACACTTCTTTGAAGAGTGTTTTCAAAACACTTTTTGTAAAGTATAGAATTATTGTTTCACTGTAGTATTCGGGTCTTTTCCAACGTAAAGACATAGCCTGAAGTTATTTTGTCCTGCAAGCAGATATTATTTTAATTTTATAATTTTTAGGAAAAAAAGTAAATACATGTGAAGTGGTATTTCCCCTTATTTCAAAGCCTAATGTTGGATATAGTTTGGAAAATGCTATAATTTTGAATATTGTGAAACCTCTTGTATTTTGACACCCACACACAGCTCTTCTGGCCTACAAAATAAGGTAAGAATGGAAAATAGCTCATTCTAAACTTCAGTCATGTTTAATGCTGAAAATAAAACATGTAGACAACCTTATAATTCTTATAAATAATGATTCTAGAGTCCAGAGCAATAAATGTGAAAACTATGGTTTATGATAATGTGTTCTGCAGTGACAGTAGAAAAATAGGTCATCGTTTTGAAAAGGAGAGAAGCTATCTATCATGTTGAACACACTAACAGGAAATTTGAAGGAGTTTCAGAGGCAGTTAGTCCAATATATTATTCTTCTGACCCCCATGTCCCTGAGCACAACATGTGGATGAACAGCTTGTCGTGTCCACTGTGCAGGGAGGGTTACTCAATGTGTCCATCCTAAGGCTTGTCCTATTTTGTGTTAGGAACCTACCTATCTATCTGTCTCTATTACAGAATATTGATCTGGATGCCATTAACCAAATTACATGAGTTTTACTGAAAAATAAAGAAGGGGAAAAAAAAAAAAAAGAAATGAAAGGAAGGTGTTTAAAGAACAGAAGTTACTATTGTTAGCTACATGAAAGGCATGGTTAACTGCAAGGTCCTGCAGGCACAAGCTACCACAGAGCAATGAATCATGTTTTATCTTTACCCAGTTAAACACAGTTGCCCCAATAGGTCTAATTAGACAGTTTTTCAGGCAGATAATTAACGCTTTGGTGGCTGTACTACAACCAAAACCTGTGGATTACAGCGAAAAGTATGTTCAACATGTACCTCTCCATTAGCACGAGGTGAAAATGGTCAAGTCTCTGGCAGAATTCGGTTTTACCTTTGTCTACAAGTGTCCTCAGCGACATATTTATCTCTGCAGGTAAAGAGTGTGGGGGGAAGCTCAGTTCCACACAACTAGGATTCTGAGACTGTGCTTTAATAAGTATTTGACACAAATCCTTCTCCAGCCAGACAAAGGCAAAAGGTTCCTTCATTTAAATGGTTTTCCAAATTGTCAATGTCTGATTCATTTTAGTCTGATGTTTTAATTCTTCTGTGATAATTGATTTATATGTCTTACGCACTTTACCATTAAGTTACACAAGAGGAATTCACCAAATCCTGTCTTATTGTGCTTTTGTTCTACATTTTTCCTTTCCACACTTTCTAAAGCAGCTGCTTTTCAGCAGGAAAAAAACTGCTTAGACTTTTCCTTGCTCTCAGACTTGTTTATCTTTACCCAGTGTTCCTGAAAGTGTGCTGCTTATTCAGTATCTCAGGAACAGTCTGCTTCTGCAGACTGATCTCTGCATAAACTCACAGTAATTGGCCTCCAACAGCCAATTTAACAAGTTCAGTTAAAGTCTTGCATCCGAACACTAATTTTGGAATAAAAAGGTTAATGGCAAAGTCAACTAAGACTCATTTGTTACAAAAGTAAGTAAACTGATTTGACTTTATTTAACTTGGCATCACATAGATGCCTGTAAAAGGTCCAATAATAAATGTGCATCTTAAATATACTTCTAGAAACATTGAAAAGGACATTTCTGACCAGGAAAGAAGGGCCTGTGCTCACCAGCAGTTGGTCGTCTTTGGGCTTTCTTTGTATGCAGCCTTGAGCAAAGAGCGCTTCCAGAGGCCTATTCACCATCCTCTTCTCAGACATTTTTTTGTTCTGTAGGAGCAGTGTCTGCACTTCTCTTTGCAATGAAATAACTGACGTCTGTTTTGCTCACTGCATTAGTTAGTTCTGTGTAGAGGTATATATTAAGAGTCTGACTTTATTCTTGCAAAGCTGACCTGGCAGGAATTTCCAGTGAAAATTTTTATACAAGTATTATCGTTGGAAAGAGAGGCCCATCACACAGTGGGATCGTGGTGTGCCTGAATCACAGTCTTGTTTACCCCTTCATACTCGTAGATGGCCACTTGGTTTGATACAGAAAAATTAATTCCTGTATTTTTTGTTTAATTGTTTTGTTTGATAGCACTTGGAATAAAAAGCTAGATTCAATCTAACAAAGGTCATTCACATGCCTAAAGAGAGAGGGAGGGAGGGAGAAGGTCTCCAGCATAAAGTACAATTTTGAGGGTTTTCTACACAAGCACAAAATGATCCAAATCATCCCTCTTGCCCCGTTCATTAAAACAGCCTCTTCTTCATCTCATTGCTTAAATATATGTGTGGCTTGGCTCACCTTGGACTTTAAGTCTAGGCATGTACCTTTGAAGTGTCCTAGTAAAAGTGAGAAAGGAGCCCTCAATTCTCATGAACCCAGACCACTGCCTAAAGCAGACTCTCCCCAGCTTGCCAGCTCACAGTGGTAGACCCCTCAGATGACCTTGCCATCAGGCTCTCTCCTTATGTATTCCAAAATATTCTCTGAAAGGGCTCCAAGGAGGAAAACAGGCAGGTGCACCGGTCTTTTATAATGGGAAAACCCAAAGGAAGCAGGAGTTGGAGGAAAGAAGTCCTTGAGGGCAGACTTGTCAGAGACTTTTGTGCTCTCCCAGTTCTAGCAGTAGGAAGGAAACAGGACTGAAGTGAGTCTGGAAATTTCCTAACCTCAGGCAATAACAGCAGTCAAATGGACATAATGTTTTTTTATATATGTGTGTATATATAGTATTTTTCACAGCTGCAAAATGGACGCTGGGAGATTTCAAATTTCTTAGTGTCTGGCCTTCAGATATTCTCTAGCAGCAGAATTCACTCCCACTTTTATTAGCTCAGCTTTATTCTGATCTATTTAAAAGTTAAGATAAAGAAATTTCTTTTTAACAATATACATAATATATGGATATAACAGTATCTTAAAAAATAAGTATTCGCTGCTTTACATCAACATTGTCTCAGGTTGGGAAGTGTAAGTTTAAGAATGGAACTGGGCAGCTGAGACGTGATATAAAAATCTGACTAGGTTCGGAGGATGTTGTTACCAGTGCCAGAAGCGCTTAATAGAGAATTACGTCATATTTTTCTTCCAAAAATTGTCTTAGAAAACTCTGTGATGGACCTGAACTTGATCGCTGAAGAGGCCAAGCTGCTAATAATTTTCATTTCCACTGTTTTCTCATGGCTAGCTTGTGGTTTGACTAATAGGGCCCCCAGGGATTTTGATGTTACTGCATGGATTTCCCACACAATATATGTTATGGGTCTGATTTTTTTCAGAGTGCAGATGGGTTTAGTTGTTAATCTCTGCAAATTCCCACTGACCTCTCATACGTATACAGTTCTCTCCTTAACAGTTGATTCAATCTGCCTCCTCTGTCATTCCTTTTGCGGCAATTGGAAGATGTTTTAAGCCATTCTGGAAATAGATTTTTGGTGGTGGGCTCAGTCCCAAGAAAATAAGAATCTCCTCCTTGTTCCCTGTGTTTTTTCCTAGGGAAGGCAGTTTACTGGCCAGTGAGAAAAATAAGGGCATAAAAATACTTCAGTTAAAAGAAACATCATGTAATGTTCTAGTTCCTCTAGTTCTTCAGCAGTTGGTATCTTCTTGGTTTGCACCTTCTGTTTCTCTCTCAAACAAACACTATTCTTTTTCACTATATTTGATTCATCGTCGTGTTTTACTTAAGAGTAAAATCCACTGTTTCTGTATCATTCCTAGACACATTTTGGGTGGGGGCGAGGGCGCTGCTTCCTTTTCTCCCTAAAAGGTATTTCAAGCTTTTTGCTACAAAATTGTGATTCAGGTAGCTTCCCAGGAGCAATGCCTGTCCTCCCGTATTCCCCAGGCACGGACAATCCTATTTCGCATGGGAGACTCTTGAGCTCCATCTTCTGGAAAATCTGGGACAAAGCTGCTTTTCCAAGCTGGTTCCTGGGAAAGCTGGGCGGGTTTGGGGCAACGGCCAGCGTAACCTGGCAGAGTATGGCAGGGCAGGTGTACCCCCGCTGCCACCCCAGGCAAACTCCCCCTTGCACCCCTTTTTTCCACGTTCTCGAAGGAGAACCAAAGCTTCTGCAAGGCATTTAGAAAATACAGGTGCAGCTCCAAGGCAGGTACTGCCCAACGTATCGCTTGGGTGAAAAGCCCTTGTGATTATTTTGATGCCAACAGCGGCATCATGGGGTGGGTGGAAAGACTCATTGCTCTGAGTTTGAACATCGGCAAGAGCAGGTTTCCCCCGGCCAAATGTGAGCACACATAAGTATCTTTAATTGTGTTTTTCAGCCCGTTGGATGTTTTCTGTGCTTTGGTTTCATTGAGGTGTAGGTGATTTAAGCGTGCTTGGCCAGCGCTGACAGGCTGTTTCTCCTTGTTACAGGAGAGGCTGAAACAACACTTCAGATTATACTCCTACCTTGATCTCCCTTACTCAGCAACGTGTCTTTTTGTGCTGATTTCAGAACTGTACCATCAATCGTAAGAGCTTTACTTTGTTTCTGCTGGACCACTTCTCCCCGGCCAGAAAAAAGGCAGCCTCCCTCCACCCCTGCCCTGAAATACCACCCAGCCCAGCAATGGAGGCTGAAAAGCTGGCACTGGCTTTGCCAGGCTCCACCACGAGAAATCGTGGTCGCCACAGCCGGCTCCCTCAGGGACCACCGCGCCAGCAACCCTAAGCCAGAGGGAAGGAGTGGGAAGATGGTCTCCAGGGCATCCTGAAAGTGCTTTGGCCCCAGCTGGTTCCAAAAAATGGTTTTCCTGATTGCATCCCAGAGATGGACTTTGAAGCAGGACCTCCTTACGCATGCCAGGGCCAGCACACACCGAGGTACAGAGTCACGCCCTCAGGGATTCTGAGACATTGGAGTGTTTTTGCTCCATGGCACTGTGTATTTAGGGGTCCCTTGCCCCGTGTGCACGCCATGGGGCACAGCTGAAGTACTGCATGGGAGCACAGCAGCAGCGGGGCAGGCAGCACTGGCCCTGTTGGGGACTGAGGAGAACCAGGATATTCATAGAAAACTGCTTGTGGTGAAGACAGCAATACACTCAGTCCTCCTCATGAGTCCTCCTTATGGGACATGCTCGGAGAAATGGATTTTCATGACTACAGTAGTGCCCAGAAGCGCCAAAAGCTGAAACAGGCATGTCAAAAAGAGACGGTTACTGCCCAGAAAAGTTTAGTATCTTAGTACAGGAGGAGAGTGGGTTATAACATGGGCACCCATAAGTGGAGAGATGCTACGTCCTTACAAGGCTAAGCAGGGTTGTTGGAGCCCATTTAATAAAAGGCAATTTTTATTTTAAATATTTGACTTTCATAGGGACTGGGTGGGAGCAGGAGGGGAATTCAATGCCATTAAAAGAAATGTGGATTCAAAATTCCACCGAATCCAAGAAAACTTTAGGTTACTCTGGAGGTCTTGTAATCCAATCTCCTGTTCAAACCAGAGTAATCTTCAAAGGTACTTTGGGGTCCCACAGTTGTCTGGGACCTTGTCTAGCAAATCCCCAGGGCCGGAGAGGCTGCATCCTGCCTGAGCCCTGTTTCTAGCACATGGCCCTCTCACCGAGACATCTGTTTTCCCACTTTTCCCATGGGTGAAAAGTCCCTGGCTGTAGCTTGTGACTGTTGCCTCTGGTCCTCTCACCGCACAGCTGAGAGGTCTGTCTCTGTTTTCTCCATAGCCCACTATTAATTTGTTACTTAATTTCAGAAAGCACTCTTCATTCGGAGGGAAGGAGTGGAGAAGTTGTAGTAGCTAGGGTAACAACTGTGCTGTCAACTTGAAATATTTTGTTTTCTGTGTCTAATTCTGAAAAAAAAAAAGAGAAAAAATAAACAAAGCAGTGTTTTCGCTGTCTGAATTTCAACAGCAATAAAATTTAGGCTTACCATCAAGTACAGATTAATTCAGTGCTTTCACTGTCAATGACACCATTACAAGATTATTTTGAAAATAACTCCACTTCCACCCACCAACCTGGAGGGACTAAAGCTCTTCTGATACAGAGTGCTAACACTTCATCTGGGACTAGAAAACCTTCTTGCACTGCCATGACTTGAACACTCTACGAGTGCAGGAGAAATCAGGGCACAAATGGGAACCTCAGGTTAAAATTCATTTAATTTAGAAAGGTGCTTACTGTATTATACATTGGCAATGTTATTCTGATTCAATGTGAACAAGTTGTCTTACGGGGATGTTATTCTGATTTAATGTGCACAAGTATTTGTAGAAAGATAATTTAGACATCTGGAGTTAGGTCTGAAGGCTAAAATGAAGGGAGGCTATTTTGAAAAGAGCTCATCGATTGCACATGTGCGAAAATCCTGTACTGAGCAAGTGCTGGACGTGTTCAAAGATTTAGCCCATTTGGACGAATAATCTCTGCATTGCAAACACCGCAATATTTTCCTCTCAAAGAAGGGAAGGAAAAGAAAAAAGGGAAGTGGGTCTTTACAAATACCGTCATACTTTGAGCTATTGCCAGGAGGCTATTGAAAGCTGTCGGTCCTCACAAGACAGGAAAAATCAAGTTCATCCGAGAACTGAGGCACAAAACACATTCTCTCTTTTCAATTAACAAGGTGCAAGGTGTAGATTTTCCCGTCCTCCCGATTTTTGACAACTTCCCTTCAAATTAGGAGCAGCTAAGCTGATCAAGATTCACCCAGGCTCACCTTGGTCCCCCAAGGCATTCCCCCAATGCTCCCCTTCTCACAGGACGAGCATGGCCGGGCAGGGGAGCCGGGGCTCGGCGCTGCAGAAGGAGCGGTGCCTCCTTTGCCAGGAAGATGGGTCTTGTGTCCTGTTTTTGTCCTAGTTTTCATAGAATCATAGAACAGTTAGAGTTGGAAGGGACCTTAAAGGTCATCTGGTTCCAACCCAACCTTCTACTAGAAGGTTGGACTCTCAGTGTTGGCTGTGTAGCTCTATGTGTCTTAGCTGTATAACCTGCAAGTACAGCCGTGCCGTAGATGCTGTTAACAAAAAATTCTTATTTTCCCAGCACCCTCAGGTCTATGGGATGAGCAAAGGCCTGGACAAAACATCTCTTAAAGGAAGGGATGTGAGTACTCTTCCCCTTTCTGTAAGACACACACCAGAGGGTGCAGTCCTCAGGCCTACATGCTGCTGCACAGCAAGATTAGGCTCCTGTACTAAAATAGCAGGCTCCCAAATAAAATGGAAGTTTTCGTTTTTCTTCTCAAAGGCACACTGCTGCTCAAGAGCTTGGGGAATGCCGACCGAGTGGAGGTGTCTGGGAGCAACACTGAGGAGGGCGGCCAGCGGCAAGTGTAAGGGAGAGGAAGAAAAACATGGCGGCCCTGGGGTGAGGCGCGACGGCCCCAGACGCGGCTGGGCTCTGGGGGGAGGCAATGGGGCCAAGGGCTGGCAAACCTGGGAAGAGGGAGATTTTCTTCTGTGGCCTGCCCTGAGGGAGCCGCAGGTCCATGCACCCCAGCCTCAGGCGGAGAGAGGGCTGGGGAGGGCCTGCTCGCAGCTCCTCCGCGGAATCGCCTGTCTCCTACAGTAGCCCTGAGATCCTGCAGGGAAAACTGGAGGAGCTCTCACCGCTCCTTGTTGCCTTTCCGCCTGCAGTCCGTAGCCTGCACAGTAATCCAGGCCCTGCCCACTCTCCCCTTGCAGAAGCCAAGATGAAATCTGTAGACAAGAGGGCGGCTGGTGTCGTCTTTCCCACAACACTTTCCACTCTCCTGCTAAAAACGCAGCACCAGCACCATCACCTCCTCACCGCATTTCATGTGGCATTTCAGATGCTTTAGGTGGGAAATGTGCTGGTTGGTGTGGTGAAGCGGCCAGGAATACAGGTTTTTCTAGACCTTTGAGGTGGTTTTAATTCGTTTCCATTACCCGGGAAGCCTTCCCACAGCAGAGGCAGGATTGCTTCCCTTGAGGTCGCGGAGTTTTTCTGCCTGTGTGACCTTGCACACTTTTAAATGCAAGCATTTTGGCAAGGAAAAGGTGAAGAACACATTTTCTTTTCCCCACAGCATGAATCCACCACTGATTTCTTTTCCAGAAGCAAATAGACCCAAAGGAAGAGAGATTTTTAGAACTTAAAAAGTTGGAAAGGAAGGCTCATTGCCTTTTCAGTGCCAGTGCACTGAAATATTCGCCATAGGTGATGAATAAGGTCCACAGGAGGTTTCAGCCAGTGGCTTAGGGAAGATCATCAAGTCCAACCATCAACCTAACACTGCCAAAACCCACCATTAATCTTTGTCCCTCAGCACCATGTCTATACGTCTTTGAAATACCCTCGTGTTAGATGCAAATTTACTGAGGGTGCACTCAATAGCCTCATCTAGATGGTTAATAAAGATATTAAAGAGAACCAGCCCCATTGCTGAGCCCTGGGGAACACCACTTGTGACCACCTGCCAACAGGATTTAACTCCATTTTGTCCGCCCTTCCAGGCAGATTTTTACCCAGCAAAGAGTACATACATCCAAGCCACGAGCAGCCAGTTTCTCCAGGAGAATGCTGTGGGAAACGGTGTCAAGGGCTTTACTAATGTCCAGGTAAACCACATCCACAACCTTTCCCTTATCCACTAAGTGTATCACCTTGTCATAGAAGGACATAAGGTTTGTCAAGCAGGAGCTGCCTTTCATGAACCTATGCTGACTGGGCCTGATCACCTGGTTGTCCCATATGTGCCGTGTGATGGCACTCAGGATGATCTGCTCTATAACCTTCCCTGGTACCAAGGTCAGACTGACAAGCCTGTAGTTCCCCGGATCCTCCTTCCAGCCCTTCTTGTGGATGGGCATCACATTTATTAACCTCCAGTCAAATGGGACCTCCCCAGTTAGCCAGAATTTCTGATAAATGATGGAAAGTGGCTTAGTGAGCACTTCTGCCAGCTCCCTCAGTATCCTTGGGTGGATCCCATCTGACCCCATAGACTTGTGTATGTCTAAGTGGTGTAGCAGGTCACTCATCACTTCCTCTTGGATGATGGGGGCTTCATTTTTCACCCCACTCTGATCTGCCAGCTCAGGGGGCTGGGTACCCTGGAACAACTGGTCTTACTATTGAAGACTGAGGCAAAGAAGGCATTAAGTACCTCAGCCTTTTCCTCATCCTTGGTCACTGTGTTTCCATTCCTGTCTAATTAAAGGATGGAGATTCTCTTTAGCCCTCCTTTTGTTGCTAATGTATTTACAGAAACTTTTTTTATTGTCCTCAATATCAGAAGCCAGGCTAAGTTCTAGCTGGGCTTTGGCCCTTCTAATTTTCTCCCTATATAGCCTCACAACACCATTGTAGTCCTTATGAGTAGCCTGCCCCTTCTTACGCCCAAAGGCCATAAACTCTCCTTTTTTCCCCTGAGTTGCAACCATAGCTCTCTGTTCAGCCAGGCTGGTCTTTTTCCCTGACAGTTAATTTTTTGGCACATGGGGACAGCCTGCTCTTGCGCCTTTAAAACTTCCTTGTTCAAAAATGTCCAGCCTTTCTGGACTCCTTTGCCCTGCAGGACTGCCACCCAAGGGATTCTGTCAACCAGGCTCCTGAACAGACCAAAATCTGTCCTCCAGAAGTCCAAGGTGACAGTTCTGCTGAGCCCCTTCCTTGCTTCTCTAGGAATGGAAAACTATCATTTCATGATCACTATGGCCAAGATGGCCTCAAATCATCGCATTCCCCACAAGTCCTTCTCTGTTTTCAAATAATAGTTCCAGCAGGACACCTTGCCTAGCCAAGTCCCTCACCAGCTGTGTCAGGAAGTTATCCTCAACACACTCCAGGAACCTCCTAGACAGTTGTCTCTCTGCTGTATTGTATTCCCAGCAGATATCTGGTAAGTTGAAGTCCCCAAGAGGACAAGGGCTAGCAACACCTTAAAAGACACTTTAAGACATCTCACAGCTGTTTATAGAATATTTCATCTGCTTCTTCATCCTGGTTGGGCAGTCTGTAACAGACTCCTACCATGCCTTGTTGGCTCTCCCCCTAATTCCTACCCATAAATGCTGAACCCAATTGTCACCTGCGTTAAGTTCTAGACATTCATTAACACTCCCTAACATACAGGGCCACCCTTCCTTCCCTGTCCCTTCTGAAGAGTTTACAGTCATCCACTGCAGCACTCCCATCGTGCGAATCATCCTACCACATTTCCATGATGGCAACTACATCATAGTTTTCCTGCTGCACCATGGCTTCCAGCTCCTCCTGTTTGTTGCCCATGCTGTGTGCATTAGTGCAGAAGCACTTCAGCTGCTCTATTGGTCCTGGCCCTTTTTTGCTGTGAGGAACCCTAATTCCTACCTCACCATTCCCAGGCGCAGCTGTAGTTTCTAACCCATCAGTGTCCCTGCCATCTCTGCTGCTCCATGAATCTCCATGCCCTGCCTTCATTGAGTCAGCAGACCAAGGGGCCTCGTTAGCACACCGTCCCACAGACATTGGCACACCACTCCCAGGCTTACCTCTAAAGAGCCTGGTTTCATACCCTTCCCCCAATTTCCTTCAACGATTCCTCTATGTGCAGGTTGTTGTTAAGTCTTCCTGGCTTTAGAGCACTCTTCCTAAAAGGCAGACTTTTGCCTTTCATCCATTTTAGTGTCTCTGTCTTCGCTTTAGCTATATAGTTCTTCTCCTTTCCACTTCACTTGTTTTTACAGTGAATTAAAGTAGTGTGCATGCTTTCTGTTACGTATATCATTTCAAACAGAAATTTTCAATCAGTTTTGTATATCCTAAGTACATTTGAAAAGCAGCATGCCTCACTTGAAATCACATTTTTGAGACATTCAGAAGCAACACCAGCAGTTCCGGCTACAATCCTTTTAATAACTTTTTGCTTTGATTAAGACAAATTTATTTCCCAGAGTTATGTGTTTGCATGAAAATAGAAACTACAGAAAGATCCTATATCAAAAAAATGACACTGGTTTTGCAAATTACCCTGACTGCAAATATTTATCATTTGAACATCTGTCAGAGCTGTGTTTCCTAGAAACATTTATACTAAATTTTTGCTTAATGCAGATGGAAGAAAAGGTGAGGAAAGAAGCTTAGAGGCAAAATTATACAGCATAAGAAAGACAATGTAATCTGGTGTCTAAGGTACATGGATATTAAGTTTGCCTGCTGCTCTTTCCTAAATAATGCTGGAGGCTTCCTGTGGTTTACTTCACGCTTCTTTCCTCTGTTGCCTCAATTCAAGAAGTTTAAGTGGAAAGGGACACTGATAAATTTCTGGACATAATTTCAAATAGGGTTAAAATCGTATTGTTTTTTTTCAGTGAAGCCCAGATAAGAGCCAGACCCAATATTGCTTTTTATATGAAAAATTCTGCATCTTATCAAAACTTGAGAAGGCGTGTGTGTGTCTGGGAAGCAGTTGTTGAAGGATCTGGTCTGTATCTGCTCCATCCCAAGAGATCCAGCTGTTACCCAGCTGACATCCACCTCCTGCACAAACTTTAACTTTGGTCCCTATGGTCAAAATAACAAATGGCTAGAGGGTTTCCATCCCATGTTGGAAATGCCATGTGGCCTCAACAAACGTCTTTGAAAAGAAGGCATTAACCAAATATTTATTCACTGAGGACAGGATTGTCCTAACTCAATAAAACACTCCAAAACTTCAGGATATTACAGGCTCTGCAAGCTACAGCTTGAAATGCATCTAGCTGTTGAGAGGCAGAGTATGTAAGCTCAATATGCCAAGTCTTTCAAGACAAACATTTAATAGGCTTAAGGAGATTTCTGGGTTTGCTGTTACAAGAACTTGAGAATGGCCCCACTGGGTCAGACCCAAGATCACCCAGTCCGTTGCCTCTGGCCTTGGCCTGCAGCAGATGACTAGGGAAGAGCACAAGACCTGTGTGACAGTATATGGTACTCTTCCAGCCTCTGCTTGTATTCAGCCCCTGAGTTAGAGGTGTTTTCTTTGCATTTAACAGATCTCAGTGGATTTTTTTTCTGAGATTTTCCTTCTTTAAACTCCTACAGACATTTGGCATTGTCAGTTCTCTCTCTGCCATAGCTGCTTTCAGTGACAGGTTTGTCATGCACAGCTTGGGTCGGTATGGGTGTTTCTAAGAGGGTATGGAGACAAACCAGCCTTCTCCTACGGGAACAGCTTCCGAAGAGTCACCTACAGGATGTTCCCGAGCATCAGAAAGGCAGATGGGTGTGGCAAATTCATCACCAACCGGGTACTAGAAATGTGCTAGAAAAGACATCCTAGGAATAACTTGTGGTTTTGTTCAGAAGCTGAAGGCATGTTTTACATTTCACAATGACCTTGGGCCAGGTAAGGAAGACAAAGTCCATGAATGGCCTAGCTGGGGCACAGCAAGGTCAGCAGAATTGCCTCTCTCTGTATGACTTGCAGGAAAAACTGGAGTAGGAAGCCATTGCACTCTAACCACAGTATGCACGCCCAGCTGGGGGACAAGGCATCGCTCTAAAAGCAAACGGTATCTTCTATTGGCATCTAAGCACCGATAGTTCTTTTTTCCAAAACTATGCTTTTGAAATCTGAAAGCCACTTTGGGTTAGAAGGAGTTTTTCCAGCATGAAGCGGGAGCACATGGCCAGTTTCCACAGCTTCCTTTTTCTGTAGGCATAGTCCACGCACAATTTCTGACTCTGCATTTACAATAAGGATACACCAAAACAACAGTCTCCATCTTCCTTGATACCCACAGCAGCTCTTTGATTTTATCGTAGTGTTGGTTTATAATGTTAGAAATTCTAGTGTTAAAACCAGGAATATCAGATATTTCCCAAGCTTCCTTATAGACCCAGTGTATTCTGCATGGCTTTGAAATCTGCTACACTTGTGGAATCTTCTATTTTTCCCTGATATTTTACTATTGCAACCCTCTGTTGACCAAAAATGCTCAGGTACTAAAGTACTGGCTTTAGTGGCTAAGTACTAAACCATAGTACCTGTAGTAGCAGTATCCAAAGCTGGCAGCTTCTTGGAGAATGAAAGTTGCTCAAAGCACCCTGATGCTCGTGGTTTCAGGTTTGCTGTCAGTCTGGGCAGTGTAAAGGTACTTTGCTAAGGACAGCCAAGGCTCTACACAAAATTTTGAAAAGTGGTCAGTAATGCTGACTGTCCCAAAGCCCTGAGTTTCTGGAAGAAGACGCTCAGCAGTTTTTAAAAAATCGTATTTATTTCAGGCTGGGTCCCTGAGAGCATGAGTAGGTCTTGGCAGTTCATTTTTGCAAGCAAAGGTTTTTTGGATGCCAGCTCAGCATTGTGCTGAACCTAAAATATAGTATTATGCACTAGCCATGGAAAAAAATTGCCTTTTAGGGTTTTTTTCCACTTCATTTATTTATGAGGGGTGGAGTTGGGATGGGGTGTATGAGAGCAGCAGCTTCTGTGTGGCCAGAAAATTTTCATTCTTTTGTTGTTTAAAATTCTGACTTATCTCCAAACTTAGTACCTTGCTATACTCATCCCCACTCACAATTGTTTGTTGATAAAAAAAATATGTTACCGAGCAATTTGCTTTGAACCTGCTCCTTCTGTTTTTCTTTTTAATATCACTAACTTCCATTTTTTGCATGCTTGCAGATTCTGCAGCATAGGATGTCCTCCCATTGTCCTTGCTTCTGATGTTAAAAAACCTGTTCCATCCCTTTGCGAGTGACTTTCTTCTATCAGCCTGCAAACAACAAAAGAAGCTTTAAAGATAAAAGGAAGAGGAAGCCAGATTCACTTTTTAATAGTCTGGGGACTGGACACTATCCCCTAGAACAGTGGAGTTTGACTGCAAAAGCCTAGAGATGATTGAATTAAGCTCACACATGTAATGTCTTGTTCCCACAGGACAGCCCCAGGTGAACTTTCAGCAACGGTCTGTTGCTAAAAAGATACATTTTAAAAAAACCAAACATGATCTGGAATCAATATGATATCATTCTTTCCTTTCCTTGCTTTCCACTTTGCTGCTTTCAGCCTGACAATACCGTAACCTTCGGAGTCACCTCTGCAGAGATCCTGCTCCCTCCGGAGTAGCATGGGATGCTCCGCAGCCGTTTGCTTCTTCCCCAAGGTCAGATAACAAATGTCACACATCTAAACATTTGTATCTTCTGGTTTATGCTTTTTCTCTCTGAACATGGAATCTGTAGAATCTTGTGAATTAAAAAATGGTGCAGATTTAAACCAGAGATTTTAATTTTGAATGCTCCTTTTTTCTCAGCATACTATGGCTCAATTTGTTTCCAACAACCTTCTTAGAATTTCTTCTTTTTAGGGGGGTGCTGGTGCCCCCCCTATGTTCATACTAATTCCTTCAACATTAGCACTTCGTTCTTCGCAAATGTGCTTTCTTAGAAAGTGGGATTTGCTTGACGTATGATGTACTTTAACATATCAAAGCAAATATTCAAAACAATTTTCTTAAAAAAACCAAAGAACCCAAAACCCCTTACACAACAATTTACTCTTTGACTCTTCAGATATAATCTTCTTAGACTGATAATCTAATTTATTAAAGAAGAACACGTTATCATACTCTTTAGGAATATTGCAATTCTACATCAGTAAAACTGCAGCCTTTTTTTCACCTGGAGAACTAGGCTAAGCCACTGAACAAAACCCATATATTTTTGGAAAGTGTTGTTCTAAACACGTCAAAGCAGCAGTATTTATTCAGTATTTGTATACAGCGGAAATTGAAGGTGCTGGATGATATGATCATGCTGCAGTTTCATTTCCTGCATAAAAATAAACTGCATACTACAGATTAGAGAGATCAGACAACATTTAATAGATTCCTGATTCAAGAGGTGTAATGATCAAGATAAGCTGACATGATGCCCTGAAGAATAAGATTGCGAGCGATTTAAGGTCCAAATAATGTTATGATAGGTATCTCGTGGGCCTGTTGTCAGATGATACATTCTGGCCATGGAGATTTGAGTTGCCTGAGCCACCTTTATTGCAATTGTAATAAAAATGAGTAAGAGCAGGTTATGTCTCCCATTCACTGATTTAATGTCAAAGCTGATGCTATCTCATGGTGGATGTCTTACTGTAAAAGACCTGGTGACCTATATTTTCTAGTTGTTAGTTTTTTGCAAAACAGTAATCAGAGGTGGAATTGATTCTCCTACATTGGTCAGCAAAATGATAAGGGCTTGAAGAGGAGATGTCCTCCCCAGGTCAAAGCAAGAGCTAGTCTTTCGGGACATGGTAACACCGGGACTGCCCACGCAGCTTTCCCAAATATGCCCTCTTTTTTCTCCTGGATGTTTTGTACAGACAGAATTCAGGCACCTCTACTGTCTCGGTCTTTTCTGGACCGGTGACCTCCTCCCTAGAGCTACCTCACAGTAATTCAAACCAGGCACTGTCCCTAGTGGTGCAATGCTCCCACAAAACATCACAAAGATTTACTGCGCCTTTGTCTGCAGGCTGTGCTAAGCCTCGGGCTTGCAGCCAAGGTTGCACTTCTGGTCCATGCGGAAACCATGCCCACAGAGCACAGGCGACGGCTCCGGCAGCTCCTGGGAACACCGGTTTGGTTCATTGCTCCCCCAGGCACACGCTGTGATTTGAGAGATGCCAGAGAGGGAGGTGGCGGCAGCCCAAGGCCGTCAAGCAGTTGATGCTGCCCTGTGGGTACTGTGGGTGCAGTGTGAGGAAATGGGACTCCAGCTGCAAAAGCACGACCGCCCATTTTTATATTTCAGCTACAAAAATATATCTAATATGCTACAGGTACTGATACTGAAGGAGGTTCTGTTCTTAAGACAGTGAAAAATGCAAACAATTAACGAGTGCTGTTACAAACAGACCCATTTCTATTCATTGTACAAAGGTTTGGGATCAGATATGCAACATCTTCAGGTACCTAAATATGCAGGGCGCTGTTGTTGAAAGCAATAGGAACCAATATGAAGGTGATCTGAAATCCTGATTAGAATGAACACAGCGACATTGGCAAGGTCCTAAAAACTGGAAGAGATGGATAAACCTGGCCCTCACACCACAAACAGTGACACAATAAGTAGTAGGGTTGTGATGGCTTAGACAGATTTTGGCACAGTGAGCTTTGCTAAATAGCATTTACGCCTTCCTAAGAACTGCTTTAGCTGCATACTGCAGGAGGCAGGGGGACAGGAGATCTCCTGGCATAGACAAAACACAGAGTTGTGCTACATTTCCAGGGCTTTTTAAGATGCTATATAAAAAAAAAAAATCGGCTCTTGATATCATTTAAAGAAACATTCTGTGATAAATCAATACAGAAAAACAGCATTTCTGGGGTTTGGGAGCTCTGCACATTTAGGAGCATGGCACAGCCTAGCAGAGGTTTGGCTTTTTCAACTGGGGGCCCAAAAACCCACCCTGCCACACATTGCCAGCTGGCAACCAGAGAGCACTGCTCCGCGGATGTGCTCCGGTGAGGTTGTGGATG
>VZSF01009465.1:295912-311904 GCA_013398295.1 Chionis minor | reverse complement strand
CTTTTCCAGAGACTTCTTGCATTCCTCACACAAGGACCACAGAGAAGAAGGAAAGATACTGTAGGCTACAGCGCGGAACATGAATACTAAGCAGAAGTGATCACAAAATTGTATCTATTGACATTTATCTTTGATGTACATACCGCCATTTTAAAGGGACAATAAGAACCAGATCATTTAAAATGATAACCATTTAAACCATTTAAAATAAGAACCAGATCATTTTCTTGCAGTCATTGTTCAAATTAGTCAAATGTTTCATATGCAATGTTCCTGCACACAAATGGAAGCTGCTCTGTTTTCCTTCTATAAGGCATGAGATCAAGAATAAGTCTTATTCCAGCTACAGTTTTCTCCAACAATGCTGTACAAATTAAAGTAATTTTTGTAGATGACAGCGCAATTTTAAGCTTGCATAAGAACACAAAAGAACACAATGCCAAAGTTTTCTAATTACATGGCAATCTTTGTGTCAACCTGATTCATTAAATGTTTTTATAAACCTCCGTATTAAGCAATGAAAAAATTTTGTTCTAGAAAGAAGACAAAAAACTTTGTAAAGCCATGAGAACTCAAGGTGGTGTACATCTCATGAACTGAAGCACTTGATAAATACATTGTTACTGCATTGGTAGTAAAATATGGGAGCTGTACAGAATCTGTACAATGTTCAGGAAACGACCAATGATCGACATCTGTTGGGATGCAATTGCAATGGTGATAAGGATACCCAGACTGGAATGTGCACCACACTAACGGATGCTATGGGAGCGGTGTTGGAGAAAGGTGCTAATATCTTCCACTCTTGGATTAACTGATGAAAACTTAACTTTGGTCTGAAGCAGATGCAGTGTAAGCGCTCAAAAATCTCTCAGTGCCGCACTAGCTCTGTTTCCCCTCAGGTTTGGGATGAGTCACTAGCAGGTTTCTACACCAAATTGCTTCCGATTCAAATGTACCTTTCATTTATATAAAAAGTGTTGCGGTAAGAGCCCTTCAAAATACCCACTTCAGAAATAATGTTTCATCGTTCACCTTTATATAACTGCGGTTCTCCCAGGCCTACGCTGCTCATCTTTTTTTCTTTGTTTGTCACCAATTTATGCCTACCTGCACACAGTCATTAGCACACCAGAACCGCAGGGAACGCCTGCGCTGCTGGCACGGTCACCTTCCCTAGGGAGACCGGGGTGGTGGCAGATGTCCGACCAAGAGGTCCTCACCACATGTCTCTGTTAGAATAAAGTCGGGGTAATTATGAGTATTTCATTCCTTCACCCATCTGCCTCCACTGATTGATTCAGCAATGTATTCAAAATCAAAAAATACAAGCACTGTTTCTTTCTCACTCTCAGGAGAATAATAATGCCTAATTTTGAGAAGAGAAATGCGGAAGTACTGAGGACAAAAACATTTTTTACTTAATCCTTTTAAAGTCAGAGCAAGCAAGATGGCTGTTTATGCTGCTGATTCCTGGCTCCAGCATTCCTACACGCGTAATTGCTCAATAAAGCTTTTCATATACATTTTATTGCATTCATTGTGAACTTGCACAGTTAAACTGGTACCACATTTTAAAATCTGGTTTATGCGAAGGATGCCTCAAGTCACACAAGCCAGAGCAGCTTAACACTTTTATGGGATAATGGAGTGACAGTAGAGCTTCTATCGACTAAGGAAAGGACCAGAGGTCAAGGAGATAAAATGAGAACAAACAGAACATTAAGCTAACGCCAAAGAGAAAGACATTTTTTGACGTTTCACATAAATGCAAGCTTGAAAGCATTAATACAGTGGGCAGGTGCAGAATCAAACTACACCTGTGTGGATGCTAGTATTGTCTTAGTATGAAAACAGGAAGATGTGAAAAATAGTTATATAATTTACATGGAAAAACATTGTGTAAGTATAAGTCTTGTTTTATTGGGTGTCTAGGAAAGCTGAGAGCAAAGCCCAGGACTTCCTGTAGTGCCTGGAGGAGGGGAGAGGAAAACATGCAGAACCCCCGCTCCTTTGCTTTATAACAACAACAACAAATTATATGGAGATTTTTTTTGCAAGGCAAAAAAAATATATATATACACAAGCATTATGGCGGGGGTGGGGTGGGGTGAGGCAAATTTACTACAAAGGAAATTAAATCAGATACTAACAAAAAGTTATTTCAGAGAATACTTCCCAGTATCTTCTGAACACATAAATCGTGGCATTTGTCTTACATTTTAAAAGTTTTCAAATACTGCTAGATAATCTGCCCAGACCTGAGAAGTTAAACAGTCAATTTACTGAAGAGCCTTAAAAGGAAAATACGTCTGACGCTGCTCTGTGGTTAATTCTGTAGTATGTTGGCACAGAATGTATCACAAACTAGGAAGGAAGTCAGATTAAAGAAAGAAAAAAACAACATCCTAGATATTAGCTAAGGAGGACAAATAAATAAACCGAGGTCTGAATCCAAATAAATAGATTAAGTAGAATTTTCTTTGCCAGTAGCAGCATTTTCCTAGCCAAAACTATTCAGATTCCAATGAGCAATAAAATTAAGACCTGCTACATTGTAAAACATGAAAACAGCAATAAAAATGTACTTGCGACACGGACTCAAAGATTCAACCAAGGCACAAGGAAAGTTTTTGCAGTAGAACTAGGAAGAGATCTTGAGTCTTCAAAACTCTCAGTGCGTCTTATTCATTCTGCCACAGTGGACGAAGATTACTTGGGCAGGACGGCCTTTTTACTGAGCTAGAAAAAAACCCGTCTACTTCTTACTTTCTTCTAAAAGCACCCCAGCCCTCATTCTCTAGCGTCACAAAACATTGATTGCTCATCTGTGCAAAGCAACAGCAGAACCCCCAGGTTGCATACAAATGTTTGGAAGGACACTCGCCAGCCCCAGAGAGATCGGAGCTCCCTAGGAGCGTCCGGGTGCATGTGTCAATATGCTCAGTCAGTCAGTTTCCTAAAACTGATCTCTAATTAGGTACAGGATAGGAAGGTCTTCAAATAAATTATCATCAAAATCACAGTAAGTCTTACTGGGCTGGAGATGTTTGTGCAAGTGGCATAAAAGGAGGCAAAAGCCTAAAAAAGGATTTTGTGATGAGGACAAACTGGCAGGGCTTTGCCTACTTAATTATTATATTAAACCCTAAATAGCATTTTATTTTGGGCACCTCCTTCATCAGCACAGAAGAAAGGTTACAGGCAGTTGCACACCCTCCGCAAACAGCAATATCAAATAGTAGGCAATGAAAAGTATTATCTTCCCATTTTTGTTGTATCATCTTTCTCATTTACCATCACTGGGAGGGTAATGTCCATCTACCGCGTTACGTCCTGGCTGTTCTCTGTAACCCGGCCCTGCCGGAGGAAACCCGCAGCCACAAGAGATGCGGCTCTTCGCTCACAACCCCTCTCTTCCTGCTCTCTCCACACTCGAATGCCACCATCACCCACTCTGTTCAGGATCCTTTTCGTGCTGCAGCTATGACTTGTCTTATCTTACCAGCTAGGAATAAAAGCCAGAGCAGAGTTCTTTGGAAAAGAGGTCTTTATTAATTTTGTGCAAGACATCCAGCATAATGTGGACTTGATGCAGCTTCAAATGCTAGCTGCTGCCAACAACCAAGATAACTACGTCAATTTATACATACAGATATGCATTATTGCACACACCCCTCTTACCGTGCTCAATGGACTACACAGCAATCTTTTAAAGTTTCAAAATTTTTCTATTCCTAATTTTTAAGCCCCTGGTCAGGACAACCAGATCCCTTTCTTCTGAAAGAGGGGGCAGCACATGTCACAGTTTTAATTCAAAGGAAACACTGCACGGACTGGCTTCCCATAGCGGGGTGGGAGCACTCTTTCTGCCTTTTTCACTCACTTGGGATTTGACGAAAGGCAACGGTAAGCTTTTAGCATCATTGCTGTCACCAAGGGTGACTGCGCAAAGGCTGGGTTCTCTCTCGGGAGAGGAATGCAGCGCAGCATTCCCCTTTCAAAACAGCACGGGGCAGGCATTTACAGTTAATTGCTGAGGTCACTCAAGTCACACAACTGTTCATTCTGATAAAGTGGTCCTGTTAAAACTTTTTTACTTCCATTGCTGTCACAAGCAGTAGAAATAAATCCATGGTTGGAAAAGTTTGGATCCAGCATCTGACCTTTGTACAGTATCAACAGCTTGCAGAACAAAATCCGGACCCACCATGGATGGGCTCAGGTTACCAACCAGAAACAGAGACGGGGTAAGACTAGATGATCTTTAAGGCCCCCTCCAACCCAAACCATTTTGTGTCTCTGAAAGCACGGCCCTCTCTTTATTTTTTAAATTGATGTTTCCCACTGTAGCAGATTGGCGGGCACTGGGTACAGTGACAGACAACGCGTGGCCAGCAGAGTCTGGAGCGTTGCAAGAACAACCCATTTGCACCAACAGGGCTGATCAGTTTAAACGACGACAAAGGCACTAAAAAAAAATATCTTGCAGCACCAGGTTTATTTGTTTGTATACCTCAAATCTACATATCAAACTGCTAGCAACTTGGAAATAAACCATGAAAGCTTGAAACGGGAGTCTGACAACATGTGGCATCTTGACAGCCACATGGTATCAGGAGCAAAGGCCAATGAATTTACATGAAGCTTTATTGTTGTTTAGACTCACACTTATTTAAAAATCAGCAATTTTTTAATTAAAAAATGGAGAAAATACAGAAGGTAGCAGATCCTTTAGATTTTTTTCTAGACAAATGGAGAGCAACCAGTTTAGAAGATAAGTTGACTAAACCTCATGAAAGGGGAGGACAGGGAGCTCATAAACATTAACGAAGATAAACGTGAACACACTCGGGTAGAGAGGAGACCTCACAAAAGACACTGCTAAGAGGAGAGACAAGGAAGCAGCAGCACTTCGTCCAAGAAACAATACGACAGGATAATCTGTGCTTGTGCCCTGTAAAAATAAAGAGCAGAAGTCATAGCACAAGATTTATTTGTCAAAACAGATGTAGAATGTGAAAACACCGCCAAATTGCTAGCAGGAAGTATAAAATCTGCATAAGTATATAGGTATGAGGATCACCATGATTAAGACAGAATTGTAATGCAAATTAAAAAAACTGGCTAGCAACAAAAAAAAATTCCTCATTATCAATAAGTTTATAGCTTAAGAGTAAGAAAAACCTTGCTGCCCTGGTCAACAGAGAAAAACTGATGAGAGATGACATCCAGAAGGCTATCACACTGAAGACATCAGTCTTCACCAAGAGGGTCAAATGCAAGCAGTAATTAGCATAAATAATAGCAATGATATGTAAGATGTCAGGGGGAAGGGGGAAGAGAGAAAGTGAACAAAAGTGTGTGCACGTGGGCATGACGGAGAAAAACAAACAAGTAAACAAAACAAAGCAACAAAAGACAACAGGTAAAAATATTAGAAAGCCAAGGAGTCAGTTTAACTTCAAATTCCTGGGGAAAACAATCCAGAACAAGTTAATTAGCAGCACCCGGAAGATAATCTTAACTTGCAGCCAAAAGGGATTTGTTAAATCACATTGCTAACTTCCTTTGACAGGCTTTCCAGATAGGTAGGAGAGAAACCACAGATGTCACATCTTTCCTTTAGTAAGGCTTTGAAACTGCCTCAAGGTATTTTAACAATCAGACTATGGATGCAGGAAGAATAAGTATTAGTTCAGGACGTGAGAAACAAAGGTTAAATACATCATCACCAGGACAGAGTAGTGATCTGGAAGGACAGAGTGAAATGTAGCAGGTTATGTACAAGATACTGCCCACAGGCAGGACACATCACATATAGAAATACAGGATGGGAAACAACAAGGCAGCGGACTACAGTGGGTCGCAAGAGATAAATCTCATGCTGTTTTAAGACAGACAAACATTGCTATGAGATTAAAAAAAAAAAAAAAAGTGTTGGAGTGCAACGCCTGAGCATAATCTTATGAACTCAAAAAAATCCTTCTACTTCACTCTGTGTCTGAATGCCTAGGAAAGATGTGGGCCTAGGGAACAGTAATGAGAATGCAACGTAGTCTAGAAAACGGGACTTATGGGGAGGTGGGATAGACAAGGTAGTTGTTAGTACAGGGGGAAAATAAAATCCACTTAAAGGACAGCTGTTACATTGGAAGACTACTACAAAGAAAAGGGAATTGTCTCTTCAGTCACCTATGGATAGTTCTAATGAGCTTAAAATGAGCATGGAAAAGGTTCAGGTTAAATACTGAACGAGGGGAGGCAAGAAAATAAAAAAACTTAAAAAAAAAGAAAAAAGAAGGAAGCGTAGTGAAGCACTGGGAAGAGATTCCACCAGAAAGTATTTTTAAAAATGGCCAGGACAAACAATTCTTCATAAAAGACAGATTGCACCTTTGGGGCAGAGACAGCTAAATGACCTCTTGAGACTGAGACTTACGGCTGGGAGCAATGTGCTAGGAAGGCCATGGTGGCAAACAAGCAGCGAGGGGAGGGAAAAGTGGTTTGAAAGCACAGAGAGAAGCACTGTGGGAAGTCAAGCGACAGGCAGGAAACTGAGAAGAATAAAGATGAAAAATGTGAGTGCCATTTGCAAGGAGAGCCATTTCAGAGGTGTGGTATGCTTTCAGGAGCAACCACTTAGGTTACACCTGAAGTCAAGAGAAAAGGCAGGCTCCAGGTGCTTGCATCTGCCCTTACCATACTTTTTGTTCCAATGTCTACCTTAGCAAGAAACGCAGTTCAAGAAAAGCACATCCACACAGAGAGGAAACCAGCTGATGTTGAGGACATCCACACTGCCCATGTTGGCGTGGCAAGGTTTATATGTTTTGCTTCAAGCCAGCTCTAGGCTGGTCCTGTGGGCAGGTCGGTAGGTGTTAAAAGCACTCCTGCAGAACACCTTCCAGCCTGACTTCATCTGAAAGGAATTCAGCTCACCTTCCTCAAGATCACCCAGCAAAGCGAACCAACACGTGGTGAGGGATGTACCTCAAAAGCAGGCTCCTGAACTGAACTACTGCGGTAACACACACTCACCCTCAGCCAAACCAGAGGAATCCAGGGACTAGCAGTGGCATCCATATGGCAGACAGCAAAGCAGGACAGGTAAACCACAGCAGATCAGAACAACACGGCTTGTCTCAACTGTCAGATAGATCTAAACACTTTGCAGCAACAAGCGTGACTGGGGTGACAGCGTTAGGCGTCTGGGCACCAGGCACTGACTGTTTCGAGACAGCACATTGACCATTTTAACGGACATCTGATGTGACATATGGACATCTTTGGTAGGTCTGTAAATAAACTGTAAGAAACCATCACCACGTTTTCATTTAACAACTGCATTTGATTTAAAATACTATTGCTAATAATTTGTCTTTTTCTTTCTTTAAATGAGGACCTATGTCTAGGGACTTTGACTCATATAAATCACAGCAGAACCAAAAGAAAAGGCCAAGCACCCAAGCCATCAATCTTTTCCAGCTGCCGAGTCATAAAGCAGTAAACAAGACAAAAAATGCTCCAGTTTCTCATTGCCACTTCCTAATTTCATATCAACATATTTTAATTTCATGACGCAACTTTCTTTTCCTGAAGAAGGGCCAAACTGTGCATGTGTGTCTGTGCGTGTGCCTGTTTAGATTCTGAGCTGCAAGGCCATCCTCTGTTCCTCATGAGGCCATTGCTCTGTAGCTTCTGAAATATTTGACAACTTCGGAAGGACTGTTCTGTTTCTTAGTTGGGCACATCATGCATCCAGCATGGTTCCCTGAATAATTATCGGGACTTTGATTGGGTGGCTGGTGATAAAATTTCTTTCAGGTGACTTCAAGTGATGCTCCTACGTAAAACAAAAAAACCTGATTTTTGCACACATTGACAAGTTTACAGTTTCATTTCTGAGTAAAACGCTGTTAAGTGTTATGAGATTCCTCCTTCTACCTCTATTTTAATTCTTTATAAACAGACATACATGAAACATAAGGAAAAAAACCCCAAACAACCTCAACTAATATCAACAAATACAATTAAAATGTTTGCACATAAATTCTATATACCTTCTAATACATGAGAGAAGCTTCAGAATTCTGGTTTTATTCCCAGATAATTAAACAATGGGAAAAATGGCTGAGGGCATCAAACTTAAGACTATCTTAACCAAGGATCCTAGCCAGCTCATGTTGCGGAGCTATATTTGCAAGATAGGCATTATGTACACATTCTGGTGAAGTACTCCAGAAGTCTAACATTTTAAGGCAATTTATGAATTTCTAATAGTCTCTGTCGATTCACACAAAATATGCTTGAACATCCAGATGCCATAACCAAAGCCAAATGAATGACAAATTTGAAGGTCGTCTGAACTGGAGAGGTTAAGTCAAGCTCCTCGTTTACGTTCACATTGCCTTGGATGCATGAATTAACATCCAAGCAGCAAAACTTACCCTTAATTGGCTCGGACGGTAGATGAACTCTTTCCTTTTCAGTCTGCCTTCTGATTTTAATTGGGTAGAAAACTACTGTAAATATTTTCTTCTTTCTCACCCCTTCTTCCCAAGGTTTTTCATAAACAAGTGAGGTATTGTTTAGCTGCTATGCACTGCACTCCACACACCCCAAACCAAAACCAGAGAAAAAGTATGCCCTCAGACTGTTACAGAGCACTCATGGTTTTATAGATTTTTTTTTTTTTTTTTTTGATCACACACCACCGCAGGACAATTTTTCATACCTCCATAAACCCCGTCTAGTGCAACTTAGAGCATCTTTTTAGCTTTGCTTTTCATTATCTGTGTAAGGAGAGAAAAGCAGGCTTGGAAACTTCGGCAAGCGAACCTAGAAAGATTTGCTCAGCAGTCTCCGAGCCTCTGGTCAACAGCTCTGTTCAAAGCCCAAGCACAAGTGCATCACTGTTCTCTCATTTAAATGTAGAATAATTCTAGGATTCATGGCAATGCCAGCTTAAACTTAGCTCTAAAGAAACCCTTTGTTTTCAAATAAATCAGTGCCTGGTTTTAGATAATTCTATAAAGAATCCTATTCATCCACCACATAATGTATTAGTTAACATAAAAAGAGCACCAAAGAGGCAGCCAACCTCTGAAAAATTCTGAAGAAAAGTGAAGTTAAACCAATCTATCTGGCATATGCCTTTAGAGTTACATATAATATGTGTGGACACATACACAAGATGTAAAACCTGAGTGGAAACAGCACAGCTTTTTCCTGATACAAACACTTCACACTAGGACAGCTGAAAATTTCGGAGCACGTTGGCCATGCTGTCCTGCCAGAGCAATGTAATTGCTCAGGTTTTCTGTTACTGCTGCAAGTGTCACATGATTTTTAAGGGACACTACCAAGGCACAGTTTTGTGGTGCCCTGACAGATAAACCCCATATGTTTTCAATCAGGGCTCCAAACCCAGAAGGATGGCAGAAAAGAGACCCAACAATTCCAAAAACGACAGATAGTCTTTTACCAAGGGCTGATTTAGGAGCGATGGGGGTGAAATTTAGATGTGTTAATATAACGTGCTCCTTATTTCCATGACAGTCTGAAAATCCAGAACGCCTTGTAAGAGCAATTGATAAAGCTAAATTACTTATTTTCAAGACATTTACCATGAGTACCAGCAGATTAGATTAACACCATTACAAAACACTTGAATGAAACAAGAGGGCCTAGTATTTCGGGGGGGGAAAAAAAAGAAAATCAGAACACAAATTGGATTCTAGGTTGTCATTATCTACTATGACTCTAGATTCCCTTCTGTTTCACTTCTTACCTCTCATAAAACATTGCTATATACTCTTTAATGCTACACGCTCTTTTTACATATCTTTTATGAAAACATAGGGGTTTTATTTTCTTCCCCTCCCCCCCAAATATTACCAAGACACACCATTACTACTGCAGCAAGGAAGCAAAAGTCTCCTAGTTCTTTGATGCACTTGTCTTCAGGCGTTTGACAGTCTGGGTTCTTTTGCCAGGTAGCTTTTATTTCTGAACTGTTCTAAATTTTCTCCACTTTGTAGTTTTTGGTAGGATTCCAAACTCGTAGACTTAATGCATCTTGCTTTTGCAAGGTATGGTTAAATCCCATCCAAAAAGACTATAAAAGTTATTTTTTTCTTTAATTACCTCCTATCCCTATTCCATGCTCTTCCCAACATTAAAGCAAAACAAATACCATATACTGGAAATCCCATAGCATTTAAGTAAAAGCATTCATTTTCTGGATGCTCAGTCCTTACTTATTTACTAAATTTAGCACGAAACATATTTTAGGCCTTGCTAGTGATCCCAGTTCATAAATAACTAAGATGCCAAAAAAAAAAAAAAGGTCTAAACCCAAACAATCACAATCTAAATACACGCTTTTTCTGTCAGAGTCCTGCAAACTGAGTACATTCACATTTAAAGACATATGTCTGACATTCCTGCACTTAAGCAGGAACTACACAGGGCATGGAAGAGGCCAGAAGACAGACAGTCAAGGGCTGCAGCACACACTCCAGGAGGTGAGTCGGCAGCGACTGGACTCATTTGGCCTTGAGAAGAGGAGGTTTCATGGGGACCCAGCAGCTGCCTCACAGTGTCTTTGAGAAGGTTACAGATTAGACAGTGACAGACTCTTTGCTTTCGGTGCATTGCACGTGGAAGGAAATCATTATGAGGATAACTAACCACTAGGACAGGTTGGTGGAGCCTCTGTCTTCGGAGGTGTTCAAAACCTAGCTAGACAAAGCCCTGAGCAACCCTGCCTGAACTCAGGGTTAACCCTGTTTGGAGCGGGAGGTCACACTCAACACCTCCCAAGGTTCCTTCTAACTCGAGTAACTGCATGATTTAAGACGTTTAGCCCTAAGCAGCACTTACCCCTTCTGCCTGTCCTCCTAGATGAATCCAGAAATGTCACCGTAATGCAATGTTATATGCAACATCACAGGACAATAATCCTCACAAGTTCCCCAAACACAATTTCTCATTAAATATCAGTTTGAGCAAAGATTAATGTTGCAAAGCCCTTAAATAGCCATCAAGATAGTTTCTGAAAAATAAAAACTGCGTTTCCAGCTGGTGCCTTATTTTAACAGCAAACAGAATAGTTATGGGACCTCAAAATTGATCCACAGTTTGCATACACTTAGATAACAGATTTTGTATCCTCTGTTACTTAGATGAATATAAATACTTATGAGCGACTTCAATTCCACAGTTGTTCAATAAACACTCAAATATGAGGTATAACTCTGCCCGACACCTTTTGATGCACCTGCTATGTTAGCATTGAGTTCACAACCAGCAGCAAAGCTTTCCTTGGTCTGATGTCTGTTCCAAAATATTCTGCAATTAACAATACAATGAAAAAAATTTTGAGTAGTTCTGTTTCATCAGTTACTTTACAACAGCGAACAAAGATGGAGAATTACTGTCGAAGGAAAACTGGCTGCAAGAATTAGAAGTAGACGGCAGCAGCAAAGTGGCACGCTGGTGCCTCAGAAGCAGCTGGAAAGGTGGCAGTCTTGCTTCTGAGCGGAGGCAAAGGATCAGAAGTTGGTACCCCTCTGGTTTCCTCCAAGAAAAACGTAACGGTCTGTAAAGTTATGCAACTTCTGCAGTGGCAGTATTTTGCAAGAGTATTTAGCACGGCACTTCGCACTAGCAGCTTGCCAGTCGCCCTCAGAGTTTCAAATGACTGCCAAAAAATAAGACGTGATATCTCTTTGAATAAAGAGGTTTTCAAATAAATTTAGACACCAGTCTTGCTTATCCATACACCTCCCCCCCCAACCCAGGTGCTTTCCTGGCCTAGAATAAAGAAACACTGTAGTAGGAAAACAAAGCTTTTCAAATATGAGGGAAGGAGGACTTTCCCTATCCTTGTCAGATGATGCTGACAGGTCTGAAAGTACCAAGTGAAAAGATCATGCGAAAACACAACCTTACTTCTTTTTGCTAAAGGCGAGGGAAGACGACTCTCAACACAGAGCTGGGTGAGGGAATGACCCCAACCGGTGGATTGGATCGGTTACACGAACTGAACACCAGCATAATACAGAGCTGCCCAGCTGGCACCTACTGGCACGCAGATACACCGTGAGAGAGAGGTGGCCCAGGATGAAGATTTCTGCATGTTTTCTGGTAGGAAATATTGGACGCTCTCCCCACTTTAACTTCAGGGCTTAAATTCCTAAACTAGGACTATACACAGCTGTCACCACCTACTCCAGAGCTCAGAGCCCATCCTTCTCCTGGGTTTCCTCCTAGAGCAACTAGCCAAGCGTTGCTCCTCTCTTGAAACATGGAGGATATCATGGAAATTCCCACCTCTGGTAACAGTCTCATCATCAGTGACCAAGCACTAGATCCCATCCTTCCTCCCAGGGGAGCACACAAACTACTGCAATGAAGTCAGGTTCCTGCTGGCGCTCCCTCAGCTCAGCCTCGGGCAACCTTATTCCATGAGATGGCCCAGGTTGAACACAAGGAGAGAGGTGCGCCCTCCCGCTCGCTCCAGGCTGTGCAACAGCTGTGGAGCTGGGGGAAGACGGGGGCTTGGACCCCTTGGGCACAGGGACCAGGAGCCCAGGTTTCAACTCCTAAAGCCCAGTCTGCTCTTTAGACAAGACTCACCACCACCAGTTCTTAGGGAGAGGTGAGCGCTGGCTCCTCTTCTGTCGATGTTTTAAAAAGAAAGCCCATACCACTGCATTTCAAGACACAACCAATCCTAGCAGCCTGTGTGTTTACAGTGTGCTTGCCAGGTGTCCTAGTTTCTTGATCTCCTAAGGGCTTTGATGCTCAACTACAGCAGCTCTAGATAAGGCGCTTAAGAACTTTCTGCTTAAAGAGGGAGATTCAATACATTTAAGGCACTTTCAGAATCAGGCAGACACTGTGTTAGGTGATTTGGAAGACTTGAGGGGATAAATTCTGTTTGAGAATTAGGAATGCAAGCAAGAACCTGATTAACACATTTTAAAATGTTCTTACAGTATGCCGAAGCCCTTCAGATCTACTTTGGAAAGCGTAAGTGTTTGCTTTGCAGGTTATTTCAGCATATGGATACTACTTAAACTAGAACAAAATGAATCTTTCAATATAAACACTTGAAGTGCTAACTTCAAATAAAAACAACATATTGCTTTACTACAGCTCAGTCTATGTAAATACATAGATTACTTATCCTACTTTCTAGTTCCTCGGTCTACAGAAAAAAAAAAAAATCCATAGCAGTATAAGTCTTCAATGACTTATGAGCATCCACAAATGAAGTGAAAAAATCAACCAATACTGACTTTCCTTTTGGGAAGTGCCCACCGCTTAAAAATAACATTTTTCTAAATGACAAATTAGACGGCCAATAATAAATATTCATTTACTATTACAAATATGTGTCATCTGATCTCAATTTACATGCAGAAATGCCGGGCATTTGTGTGTAAAATGGCTTGTAAATGCCCTAATACTTGCATGCAAATTCTAAAACCGAAACCATCTGGAAAATGATCTGGGATAGAGGCAGGATAACCCAGGAGAGAGATGATGTGTGGCTGGGGCTGAAGGATCACAGCTTATTAGAAGCTTATCCTGTATGGATGGGATGGAAAACAAGATTTGACATACCCTCTTATACACTGATGATTAACATGAACCTGCAATTAGCATGCATGGCATTATAAAATGACAGATGATTTCCATCATAAATCCTAGATCCCAGGGGAGACAAGAGTTGCTTTGCATCTATTTTTATTTGCTAATACCTGCGACGTTTTACTTAATATACCTTATTTTTGGCTCTCAGCATACCCTATTGAAATACCTTGTTGCTGGGTCAAGTCAGCTTTGGAGGCTTGCAGCTACTCCAGCTAGCTGGGCTGAAACAATTCTGCATATTAAAAACCAACAATCGCTATTTTAAACACATGCCATTACAGTCAAATTATCCACCTACTTGTGGATTGACTTTAAACAAGTTAAAAAATGAACAGACTAGTAATTTTAAAGTGCCCACATCTTAAAACTTGAACGACTAGCTCCCTGCAATACATTATTTTATAAGCAGAGTGGGCTAGGAACCGCCCAACTAATGGCCCCCGGAGGTCCTTTGAAGACCTCTGTTGAATGAGACTTCAACATCCAGCTTTGTCAGGCTTCTTAGAAAGCTGCCTGTCCTTAGAGAATGAAAATACAGACTGCAGTAATAAAAAGCAACAACTCCGATCAGTTGTTGATGATCACAATGAAGATACCCTCTGAACAACAGAACCAATGAATCAGAAGTCTTGCAGTACTCTGGATGCAGCCCATGTATGCACCGGTCCGCTTAACTCTCATTCCCCTCGAGATATCTTTAATCCTCTTTTAAGATAACAATAGATAGTGAATTTATTAGATTAGCAGGAAAGAAATTAAATGCAAGGGCTGTCAGCATCTATTTTGAGTGTCCAATATCAATGTCAGTGCTGTTGCAATGCTCTGAGCATGTAACAAAGAGGCTGTAGCACTTACTAGACAGAAATAAGAGTGATCACTAACTGGTTTTTTGCTGCCAAGAAGTGCATACTCCTGCTCTTCACACACTCCCAAAAATTAAGGGAAAGAGCCTGGCAGAATTCAGACAAAAAACACCTCTGCAGGGGCACGTAAGCCTCAGGAAGGTGAAGCCAAGGAGAAGCGCTGACCAATAGTCCTGACAAAACTGAGTCAAAGATGCCCTGCAGATACCAAGAATGTTGTGGGACACTGTTTCAAGCTCCACTAGTTCTCCCCCTAATGCAAATCCTTGAAGTCTGCGTCAAGAGTTTTACCTTCCCTAAAAAAGACCTGTGCAGAAGGTAGCGATGCTTCTGCACGGGCGGAGAAAACGTTACTTAAATTTTCTCCCTGCCTCCAACCTTCTCTCGTATTGAAGGTGTTTAAAGGGGCAAGGAGGTGATTCCAGCCCTTGCCTCTCCGGCAGAGAGACCACTAGAGAGAGAGATCACAGACCTGAAATGCCTTACCTGCCTTTCCTCTGCCCAGCACGACGTGACGTGAACTGGGGTCTCCCCATCCTACAGGGGCAGGGGGAAAGGGCTCTCTGGAAAAGGGCTCTTTCAGCTGCTCAAAATGCAAACGCCAAGCCACCCCTTTCCCTCTTAAACGTCCGCTTCCAGTTTGGCATCACTGCCTACGTGGAATTGAGCAGTGGAACCGAAACGGAGTTTGGCGGTGTCTGTAGTTGCAACCCAGAAATCAAACCCTCCCAAACCCAGCCAGCCATGCAAAGTAAAGCATGAGATGTAAAACTACACATAGTAACACATAAAAACGTCAGGGCAGGAGCACTACTAGCAGGAGCAAGTAACGCTGCTCGAGAAGGGTGGGAATAAAAAACCAAAAACAAACCAAAAAAAAATCCCCAAAAAAACCCCCACGAGGAGTGGAGCTTGTGAAATGCAGAATGACTTTGCAACTTCTTTGCAAATATAGTATCCAAAACTATAGCAGCTGGGGGAAAAAAAAAAAAAAAAGCAGCAGCGCAGAAGTTAGTGCAGGTCTGCTTGTTTACCCACCCGGGAGCACTTTGCCCCCAGCCCGTAGCCGGCTCCCTGCGGCTGGCGCCGAGCGCCNTGCTCGAGAAGGGTGGGAATAAAAAACCAAAAACAAACCAAAAAAAAATCCCCAAAAAAACCCCCACGAGGAGTGGAGCTTGTGAAATGCAGAATGACTTTGCAACTTCTTTGCAAAAATAGGATCCAAAACTATAGCAGCTGGGGGAAAAAAAAAAAAAAAAAGCAGCAGCGCAGAAGTTAGTGCAGGTCTGCTTGTTTACCCACCCGGGAGCACTTTGCCCCCAGCCCGTAGCCGGCTCCCTGCGGCTGGCGCCGAGCGCCCACGCGGGTCAGCCTTTTCCTGCCTGAGCAGTTCGGCGTGTCCCCGCGTGTCCCGTGTCGTGTCCCCCCCCCCGTGTGTGTGGTGTGTGTGTGTGGGTGTGT
>VZSF01009465.1:250797-294825 GCA_013398295.1 Chionis minor | reverse complement strand
CGTGCCCGGCCGCGGAGAGGAAAGATGGATTTTCGGTGCTGGGACTCCGGTCATTTGTCCAGCCAAAACAAAAATATAAAAAATTAATTAATCGAGCTGTATTGGAGGAAAGAGACATTGGGCACATTAAGCTAGGGTGCAGAAACATCCTCCCCCTTCTGTCTTCTAGGCATTATTTTGCCTTTTTTTTTTTCTTCAATAGTCACTTAGAGTGCTCGTTTCGCATGGCAGGATGTGGTAAAAATAGAGTTATCAGTTTGTGTCGAGCAGCATTTGTCGTCTCTCTTTCTGGCTGCTTCTTCCGTGCTTCCTGCCACGCTTTCTTCTCCACATACCACCACAGGATGTGGCACAGAAAAAGCCACCCCACCCTTAATTTGTGCAGTCCTGCCTCAAAACACTGCCGTGTATCAGATCCGCGGTTCTGCGGAAGGCCGGCTGAGGTTCCCACGTGGCACACCTAAGAAGATGGTACCAGCTCGGAGGCTTCACAAAACAAGCAGAATTCCAGGAAGGCCTCGGAGATGGGACGCGAGGCGAGAGAGGTTGTTCCAAGCACAGATGGGGCACAGGTGAAATTTTTGAGTGGCAAAAAGAGGAAGGCGAGAGACTACTGAGGAAGGCAACAGCTCTTGCACGCCGAGATGCAAGGAAGAACACGGAGACTATAGTATGGGCGAACATGAATCCTAGACAAAGAGCTCAATCTGATGGTCTGGTGTGGCTAACCTGATGTCCTAGTATATCTTAAAAGAATGATTGCTACACTACAGCGTCCCTTTGATACAGTTTTGATAGTCCCTTCCCTGCTTCTAATGAAGCAAAGAAGTGAGGTGAAAAGGTCCAGCTAAAAGCCACGTCTTTGAGGAAAGATAGGAATAAGCAGTTCTTGCCAAGATGGTGTGGTTTCATGCAAGCCTCCTTTTTTTCTCTCTTAATTTAAGGATTTTGCCAACACATTTTAAATGGGAATGATGTTTTAGCCCATCGTTATGGCCAGTCGTTTGACTGCATCTATAGTTCGCTCCTGGTCTTGGTCTTTTCTTTAGCTTGCCATCGCTTGCTGAAAGTGTACATTTGAGGTGCTACAATTACTCTTCTGTTGAACGTTTCTCTTTCTGACTGACAGCTTCTTTAAAACTGTGCCGATGGTCCAAAATACGAGCTTGGAAAAATGCCAGATTTTTTAGATAATCTATCATAGAAAGCTGAAGTACATTTAAACATCATCGTAAACTTCTGTTTCTCATAAGTCTTGCATACATTAACATTACGCCCATGTGGGTATCCTTGATCCATCTTCCATGTGTAATTGTTTAGAGCACAGTCACACAGAAAACTATTTTCAGGACAACTTCCAAAAGGCAAATCTCCAGACAAAAGGGTTATGCAGTTTGACCCATTCAAGAGATCCACCCTTGTTACACAGAAGTAATGCTAAAAAGTGACAAGAGAGATCTTTGACATATTGTATATTTGGAAGAAAGTGTTTGATTAACACAACTAAATCTTTCCTGCAAGGCCTAGATTTTCAGGAATTAATCTTTCAGTATTAGAACACTATTTCCACATTGGATTAAACTGGTCGAGACAAGGCTGCATAACAGATGTATCCACTCTCTCCTGTCCTTTCTCTCACAAAGAACCTGAACGAGGAAGAAGTCTTGGAAGGTTTCCCCCTGTATCAGGACAAAACCAAAACCAGAACAAAACATGTTCTTTTCCCCTCCCCAAAAAGGAAAGAGCTGTAGCGTATAACCTGATATACGATCACAACATTCTTGTACTTCTTAAACACTGGATAAAGTACCTAGTTTTGTTGGTGCTCATCCCACACTGGTGCCACAATTTCTACTTCTAAAGCTCTAACAAGGTAATCGTGTATTGTTTGTTCCTTGTCTGAAATTAAAAATTCTAAAAAGCATCCATTTCAAATAGAACCCACTTCAGTTATCTAACTATAACACGCAAGTCTTTCTAGAGTTTTCCTGCTACTTAAAGAGAATATAGAGCTATCAGGAAGAAAAAGAAAAGGACAGCCATAAACAACAGCTTTTATCTGTTGAGGAGGTTGAACCACTGGAAGTCTCTTCTAGTCCTTTTTTTGTGTGTGTGTAAGAACACCTTTCTTTGACCTGATAGAATCCATTTTTCCTGCTTCACATGCAGTTTGACACGAACTAGGTGGCTTGAGAAAGACATGGTCCTCCTGCAAGCAATGGGTTGGCTTGCTGACAGCCTGGGAAAAAGTTTCCAGCCTGGAGCACAACCTGCAGACGCAGCCCTGTCCCCTCCATCACATTGCTGTGGTGGTGGAGCCCCTGGGTGACCGTAAATTCACACTCTTCCCAAGTTCAGTTCTCTGCACCAGAGACTCTTCTGTTGCTCCTCAGGGCTATCGCACTCCTGTACAGCCACAGCACAAGACCTAAATATCAGTGAGAATCTTAACTGCTCCCCCTTCATTATAAGCAAATTTCACCTAAGGTGAAAGCGTCTTAAAAAAAAAAAAAAAGAACAATCTAAAAAATTACTTGCCACTATAGTCAGCCTTTTGTTTTCTTCTGTCGTAACTGCCCTGTAAGAACAGCATGTTTTCCTCTTGCTCTGGTATTCCGCTGCGAGGACCTAAGTACACATTCAAGGTCCCTAATGCTACACCATCCATAACAGGAAGCACCAAACCTAGGAAATCTTTAAAAGGTCGGTCTCAGTCCTGCTGCTGGACAAACAAAGCTGATAGATGTCCCTCATTTGTTCTGTCATCTGTTTGCTCCGCTGTTTGTTTTCTTTTCTTACACATATCCTTGCAGACAGGTTGATTTGTTTAACTACATGCAGGTCAATGTCTGACTAGCTCACCTGGCAGCACCAGCAACACAGAAAGAGAAAATGGGGGGAAACCAGATGATGATGACATACTGCTTTTTAAAGCACAACAAAACTCCTATCAACATCAGCAGCCAACAGACTAAGGCCAGAGTAAACCCTTTGTGCAGTAAGTGAGTAGTTGTGAAGATGCCGTATTCTCCACCTTATTGTGAGACACCAAACAGGGCGGGGGAAACGTTTTATGCGAGGTCGCCATTACTTCTGCCTTCTTGCTACACCTCCTTTCATTCTCTTTGCTGCTTCACCTATTTGCGTGTCTCCACCTTTCTTCCCTTTGCACTTTTTTCCCCATAGCAACTCTGCCTCTGTACATCCTACTTCTGCCTCCTCCCACATCAAGAAGCTGTGTAATCGTGCAGGCTGAACTTCAGAAGGGAAAATCACAAAGACAAATGGTTGCTAGCTGAGGTAGACTGGTAGTGAGATTTTTAGAACTACAGGCTATTAGCCAAAGCAGGGAGAGATAGACCGAGGACAAGTGGAATAAAAGAAGTTAAGAAAGTTTTAAAGTAGCGAGCAGAAAGTTATACAAGGTGATCTTTCACGGAGGATTGTCTGTTCATCAGACCTGACAGTACATGCTCAGGCTAGCTGGATCCCCTACAACCACATACTAGTAAGGAAATAAATCAATGATTACGTATCACGCAAAAGGCTTGTTGTGACATGGCATTCATCTGCCACTGAATCCATATTCATGAAGAGGTTCCTATCTTGAAGCACACAAATTCCCATTTTTTCAAAGCAAGTTTCTGAAGGAATGATAACGTTTGTCTAGCTAACTATTCATATTTCTAGTAAGCCTAGAACTTTACAACGTATAGCTATTGAATTTACTTTCCTCCAGTAAGGTAGCCTAACACATGTTTTATTGAACATTTGAAACACGGATTACAGCAATTAAGATGCAAGTTCAACGCAAATGTTAAATAAAAAGAAACTTAAATGCTTTATTGAACTCCTGGAACTGGGTTGCCAAATCACATCTGGGTCCCCTATCTATCTCCCATTGTGCCTCCAAGGAAAAATCTCCAAAGCATTGTCATTGGGTTTTCACATCAACAGACAAATCAGAACAGGTTGAGAAGAGTGGAGGTCAGTCTTCTCATAGCCACCATTTTAAGTTGGTTTGACTTGGTTATAGTTCCTACACTGCTGGATCCTTTGAGTTTCATAATTTATTTTGTACTCATCAGTGTCATGAGTAAATCTAGATCAGATTTTGCAGAACTGGAGTCCACCATAGACAGATACTCAGGTGAGGTGCCCACCTCCAGAGTGTCAACAGAGACATGTTTCCAAGTCTTAGTTGGTATTAAATAATGGTCATTAGCAGTCATTAGCAGTCTAATTCTGAGACAAGGGGAATATCGGTGAATTGAGTAGGAAGAGATACCGCCAAGTTTGTGGGTGATATTTCAGGACATGTAAGCACTGTGACTCGGAGCAGCTTTCAACACAGTAAATACAGTTCTTTTCCTGAACTGGTGAAACTGCCCTTCAGTTTTTGTTACTGGATACACTGTAATCCATCCATCCATCCATCCATCCATCCATCCATCCATCCATCCATCCATCCATCCATCCATCCATCCATCCACACCACAAGCCTGTTTAATTTTTGCATACAAAGCAGAGCCCATTTTTTGCACTCAGGATGTCTGCTGCTATTTGTCACATGAAACACCAGTCACATTGGCTACAGTCAACCTCTGCAGGCCGAATTAACTAAAATAATGGAAGACAGTATATTCTTTAAATCTGGAACAAACTTCTTTAAAAATAATAAACCTATTTATCTTTAATATATTAAATAACAATTGTCAAACATCCAGACACGAATTAGAAGCTATTTATCTGCAAAAAATATGAGGCAAAAAAGGCAGTATGGCATGTATTGCAAGGGTGCTACATGGTTATTATATCTAGACACCTTAAAGCGTAAAAGCAAAGGATACAGCAGCGAAAACATGAGGCGACATATAGTAATCTTACTTACCGCAACATGTGATAATCGAGCAGATGATAAGTTAGAGGCCCTAAGTAAAACCCTAAGTCTACTTTTGCTTCTTAAGATAGTTTTATAAAAGGAAATTGGCATTAAATCTTAGTGGTATAGGAAAAAAATACATCATGTGATATAACAGTGAAAGTCTCCAAGAAGTTAAAACTGAATTAACTTACCAAAGTTTCAGTGTAAGAAAACATCCTGCTTAGAAAACAGATTTATTAAATGAAGTGGGGTTTTTGTTTCTTCTCTCTTTTCCTTTTCATTCCAGCTGTGGTTGCCATTTTGGGGAACAAGAAAGTCCCTGCCTCACATGTTTCCCACGAGTTATCAGGAAGTACCAAGGATGAAGCAACAGCTTTCCCAGAAATGAAGTCTCAAAACCTATTCACGGAGGTGTTTCTTATTTGTCTTAACATAGGAGCTGGGGTATAAAGTTTGTAAAAGAAGAGATTAAGCCTTTTGAGTGGGCAAGAGTAGAAGGCTGTAAGGAAGGGAAGTTACCCATTTCTAAGTAAAGTGGAGGGGTTAATAAAGTTTATATATGTGAAGTCTATTTCACATATGTGTAAATCGGAAGTCTCGTTGCTTAATGCTCACTCCTCATTAACACGGGCACTCTTTTCAGCCCTGCTGATAGTGAGAGTACAACTTAAGAACGGAAATAAAATTTTTGTTTCCCTTCAGTTCTGCTTTCTTGTCTTTACCTGTCTTTAAAAGTTCTATGAACTTTTCTGCACTGTAATGCAATACAGATGAAACCAGATTAAGGAATCCAACAAAGTATCTTCTGTAGAGTAAACTGTGAAAGACCTGAAGTTACTAATCTGCTTTTTTTATAAACTTGCACACAGAAATAAGCATAGTGAAATACAATGGGTGTACAACAAAAGGACAACTGAACTGGGCAAGTGAAGGGGAGATATCCACGCTACTAAGCCCTCGGGTCTGTAACGTGCTGTAACTCCATTCTAAAAGCATCTATTTTGCAATCAAGTCTTGCAGAGCTCCTGCAGGAAGAATAGAGAGAGTGTCCCAGACGGGCCAACCAACTGGTAGCTGGATCTGCTCGCAATAGAGCATGTTTCCAATACTGGTAGCTCTCTGCACCTGAGGTAGCTTCTTTGCTGGTGGGAACTGTTGGAAGTTTATGAGAAATCCTTTTGCACACATGACAGGAGATAGCTGCTCTCAAAAGATCTGTTTGGGAAGTGTCTGGAGTCCTAGGAAGTGACTGAAGCACAATATTTAAAGTAGGGATCAGATAAACCTAACCCAATGTTAAACCAGTGGTAAAAATGCCATATTCTCCACTTCAGAGTTATTTTCAGATCCTGTCTGTTTTTAAAGAGTTATTTGGCGAAACTATCCACTGTGTCTTCTTTACCTAGACTTGAAAGGCAAAATTTTGGGTGCAATTACGTATTCTTTAGTTTCTTCTCCATCCTATTCAGACAACCGTAGTAATAATACCTGCCTGAGGCCTTCTTCCAGGGGTCTGGTATTGTGCAACAAGGAAGAGGGATTGCTGGGGCTCCCTTTCTGCGGAGCTGGGGCTTCCCACCCTGCCAGGGGCTGCTTATGTTGTCTCCTTGTACCAGAGGTCCCACGCATATGTCTTTCCCCCTCTGCTACACAACCGATTTGCCAAATCTCTGTAGTTCCTGAATACTTTAATTCATTTTTCCTTCATAGAAGGAAATGCATCAGAGAGCCAGCAAAGTGCTTTAGAAGAGCTGAGTTGGGAATAACACTCTTGGGAGGGTTACAGCTTCAGTCAAATATTCATTGATCTGTAGGTTATTATAAAACCAGCTGAAATCTCAGTTCTGCTAACCCACATACAAGAAGGTAAGATCTTGGTTTCTTTTCCTTAAATTCTCATTTTGCCTTTTTCTAGCTTTCAACATAGTCAGCATGTTCTTGTTTGTCTTTGTTGAGAACATTCCCCCAAATTTCACAGTTCACCGTGGGTGCTGGGCTGGCCGCTGATGGTGTAAATAGAAGGCGAACAAAACTTCACTATCGGAGGGGTGGACTTAGCAGTCATAGACACAAATAGATAAATAAGAAGGGGTTGGGAGTAGAGCAAATTATCTATCATGAAGCAATATAATCTCTGACATTTGTTCTCATATCCTCTAATTTTGTATCATCTCTCTTTACTGACATCTTGACTCCCACTTCCAGTCTGTGTGTGATACCAACCTCAGTTACCTAGCTCTTGCATGATTACACAAGGACATCCTTTCTTTCTCCCACATCTTTTTTTTTTTTTTCCCCCAAGACAATGATTATTTTTTGTTCATCTAACTTGGACTTTTCCCTGCCGGTTCACATGCTTCTTGAAATGAGGTATCAACACACGCTGCCCTTGCTGCAACATTGCCAGGTCGATTGTTTTGTCTTACCTGTGATACTCATGCTCTGAATCCTTTAAAAGGCTTTGCCTTTTTATAACAATACGACACGGCTGACTCACAATCACTTTGTGATTCACTGTACGCCCTGATCCTTTCTGAAGAATGTTTCCAATAAATTTACTCTCTTGCCTTGTGATTATAAGTGGGAATAAAGTATTATATATGCTGATTTCTAATCCTATTTATTTCACCAGCTTGTCAGGATAATTTTGAACTATAAATTTCTCCCTCAAAGTGCTTGCAACTCTTTCCAGCTTAGTGTTTCTCACAAGTTTAATAGGTATAATCTTGCATGTAATTAATGAGCAGACTGCATAATCTCATTTTGGTATGCTTTTACATTTTGGTAGTGACCAGGTGCTCTGCCTATGCCATGGTGACAGAAGTATGCTATAATTATGGCTTTTCTGTTGAGCACAGCCATATCCAATTGGCGCGTCTTCTGCTAGCTTGATTGTAAGGTGTAACGTCAGAGGATACCAAAATTCACGAATGCCAAGACAAGACAGCCATCACTTCTTCTCAGGTATGTGGCCTGCTGTCACTGAGAGAAAATAGGTACCATATTGGACTGGCATTGTCGACCATTCCTCATAGTAATAATGTGTTTGCAGAATGTCCTCATTATATCCTCTTAACTGTCTCTTACTTTCTGTTATGCCATGGCTGGATTTTTTTGATCATACTGCTTTCTGTTTGGTAATTTGATCCAGTTTTTTATTTTTGGTGTGATTCTTCCTGACTTTTGGGTCAATGTAATTGTTTAAGCAAGTTGATGTTTCTGCACTTTACTGTTGCTTGGACTGGGATGGTTTGGGGACATGTAACCTCTGATTTTTTCAGAATTGTTTTTGATTTTTACTTTCTTCCCATGAAATCTTACTTAGCTGTGTAGAACATTTTGAAGATGTTTTATTAAAGTCCATTGTCTTTCTGCATCTCGTCATTTCATGACAACTTTTTTGCTAATTTTGTTCACTGAGCTAGACTTGCTCAGATTCAAATCTAGAAAGCCTTCCCTATAGGATGTCTTACATCTTGTATATTGACAGAATCTCTCTCAAATTTTCCACCTGTTAGCCAACTTTCTTCCGCAGTACCCATTTGCCAACGGATATCTGTTAATTAGAGTAGTGAACTTGGTGGTGATGAAGGACCATAGTACGATTTTATTGGAAATTCTCCCCTTAAAATTATATCCCCTTAATCTTCGTTATGCATTATTGGCAGTGCTCTTCAGGAAAGTCGTACTACACTGGGATCTTTCCTCTGCTTTCTCTTCGCTCCCATTTTGTTGGGGTTATTTCAGCAGACCTCCGGGTCAGTTCTAGACCTCAGAACAGGCACTCATGTTCTGAATGTGCAAATCACAGTTTCCCTTCCTTCTTCAGCAGGCAACATTCTTCTATAGTAACACATGTCTTGTGAACTCCCCCACCATGCTTGCTGTGCTCATGAAATCCTGGTGTCTAAGCAAAGCTTGTCCTGCTTATTCGCTCAGTAGTGTACAACCATCTAGGATGTTCAGCTGTTGGACCCTCAGCTTTGCTTTATTTGATGAGTCAGAGAAAAGGCAATAGAGTGACAAACTAGTTGTGCCTTAGAGCACTAATTTATCCCCTGGACACCGTGGCAGTTCCTGGGATGAGCAGAAAGGTTCACTTGGTTAGCTTCTGCTGACACCTACCGCCAGAGCTGGAGGCAGCAAAATAACACAGGAGAAGGCTTTGACGCTGTCCCACAGGATTCATGGTATGTAGCTTTGGATTCGGACTACCAGGATTGAACTTGAAGAGATAAATACCGTCCATACTTTTATGGAAATAAGAGTCATACAGATCAGAAACGGAAAAGTCTCCAGGAGGAATTTGTTTTTTGGTGTTTTGTTTTGGTTGTTGTTGTTGTTGTTGTTTTTCTACTAAAATCAGTGAAGGACAGGAGTTAATTGAAATACATTTTACACATTTTCCATGACAGAAGCTAATAGGTTCGCGGCTAGAAGTAAATAGGCAAAAAAGATGTAACTTTTTTTTTTAATAGATGATAAATCTTCATGTTACTGCAAAGGTTTTTACGTCAGATTCAAGAAAAATCTTGTCTTCAAAGCAATCCCTTCCCAGTAGTAGGGACCTGTTTCTTAGTTTTTGCAAATCTCCTTTTCACTTATTTCAACACTGAGAAACCCCATCCAGGACAAGGAAGTGTGGTAGAAAATCTGAATTACTGGAAGGGTATTAGATTTAGTGAACTGCAATGAAGTAATGCACACAAGAGCTGTAGCTTAGACCTTTATAGGTGTATGAAGGACTGAAAACCTTCTGAACTGCCAGAAAACTAGAAATTATTATGACATCTGGCTACTGCTGGTAAGGGTGTTTGTGCATTTTGGAAGATGGGGTATTATGCTCAGTTGCTAAAGGACATGGCAACACACCAATTTGAAGGGTTCATCTAATTTATATTTGAACTGTAATAACATCTAGGTTAAAACCCTCAGGAGAAAATCTGAGGGTAGGGTGGCTTTGTTTGGGGTTTTTTTTCAGCCTGTTGATCCACTCCCACCATTTCATATTTGTGTGCCAGGTTCTCTCCTGTGTTTTCAAATCTAAAAAAATCAGGCTCTCAACTTGTCAATATTTCCAAATTTAAGCATAACCACAAGCCAGGCATCACTGCTATGTGTTCCCTGTAAAAAGCATACATTGCTTTTGCTACCCATCTACATCCTGGACTTGGGAATCCTTCTGTACTGGAAATGGCTGTTCATTCTTCTCTATTAAACTGGGTGTTTGCAGGGAGAATTTCACTATGGACCAGACAGTAAATTGGGTCACTTAAATACACGTGAATGTCAAATAGATTTACGTAAACCTTTAACAGCTGCCGAGATCAGTGGCTGTGCATACACCATGAACATACAAATCAATATGGCAGCGAGTGTGTTAGTTGCTCAACCTATATTATTTTGAGGCATTTATCTTTTACTGTAATGGGATTGTACCATTCCTTCAATTTGTATTTGACAGAGCACTATGGAAAGCAGATAAATATTCACACTAATTGCCATTGAGACTTCCATGTAATCGGGTTACACATCTAAGCTAATAACACTTACATTCTCCTCTTTTTTAATGGTCTACTGCCCTAAAGATTGATTTTCTGTTGACAGTTGCTGGACACTGACAGTCCTGACGAATCCATTTTGTTTGCCAGTCGCGCTGGCATAAACTCCCAAAGAGATATCCAGAATAAAAAATGTGGGGCCTTAGTTTTTCAGAGGAACTTGCATGTGAAATTGATTTAATTTGCTTGCAAGCCAGGGCCTCAGAACCAGATTTTGAACCGAAAAATAAAAGGAAAGCATAGATAAAAACCCCCAAGTGTACCCGTTAAGCAGCTTGTCGTGGATGCCAAGATTGTCCCTGCATGGGAGTCAGCTGTAGAGCTGTTCTGACTAGGCAAGGCTGTACCTGAACAAACCTTGGGAACATCGAGTTTGCAGCAGCAAAGCCTTTGAGCAGGTTATTTGGGTAGTCAAAATTAGTATTAGAACCTCTGCACAGTATTTCCCTTTTGATGTTGTTTTCCTAATGTGCTTATGTTTTGCTAACACACATACCACATTTTGAGCAGCCCAAATTTGGTCTCGTGTGTAGGAGTAACATCAGTGTCAACGAAGTGCATCTATTAGTGGTGTGGAATGCACAACCTGTTGCAATAGCAGCAGTTCCAGCTCTGGCTCTGAGAAAGCACTGAAGGAAAACAGTTTTTCATTTTGGAGATCACTGGAAGGCAGTAGAAGAGCGATGTGGAAATTATTCAGTTGGACGTATGCAGGACAAGAGCTACCAGTCCAGGTCCTCAAAGTATGCCAGATGCTGTTTCCTAACCACCATTGACTGACTATTAATTAAGCCAAAGGTTTATTAAAGCTGACCTAAAGTTGCTCAGTGGTGATTCCTGTCCTTCCAGAACTCAGTGCTCAGCTGCGCGCTGCCTCTGAGGACAAGGATGCGAGGACGCCCGTGACCAACACCCCTCCGGCATACCGCAGTAAGTGTGGTGGCTAGTGCTCAAGCTTTTCGTAACACCTGCTCAAGGGAAGGGCAACAAAATATATGCAGGTCAGCAGCAGTTTGGAAGCAAGTGCAGAATTGGTTTAAGAAGAGCGAGAAGTACAACGGTCCACACTGCATGGAACTCGAAGCCGCTCTGTGTGGTGAAGCACATACTGATGTTGACTCGTTGTAGATAGCTGGTGCTACTAATAGTGCTTATGATATTGTAAGTACTATCCAGTCGGGGGCCTACCCATGCTTTTTAGACATGAATGTGTCATATCTAAATAGAAAAAACTTGCATTCATTGTGAGTTGTGATGATATTGCCATCTTCCCTCTAGCTCACACTTGGTGTTTTCTCTCTCCTCTTTCTTGAGCGTAAGGCTGAAATGTAGACTGCTTTTAGGGCAAGGTCAGGCAAAACTGCTAGTCTTGGCAGGCTGGGCAGGATCAGCTCTGCCAGGGATTCGATGAAGACAACACCAGATTTTAGCTCTCCTTTCTCCATAATGCGTGGTATGGAGAGCGTGCCGAGTTGTAACCGAAGGCTGACAATAACTTTTGCTTCTTGACAAAATAGATCATCTTCTAGTTTATCACGATCTGGTCTTTGGCACGCTGCACAAACCTCTTGTTTCTGTTTAGCTGGAAACTTCTGTCATTGCTCTTCTGAAGAAGCAATTCCCTCTGAGAAATAATTGCTTTCACCTGGGAAATGACCCATTTCCCGAGGGTGAATGACAAAGAAAGGAGGGAATAGCACTGGGTGAAGATCAAACTTAAAATTCTCAATCTTGCATCCTGGGCCTGAAATGAATGTCTGGCATTTTGCCTGGCAGTGCTCGGTTCTCATCAACAAAGTAGCACAGGTTCAGATCTATCCTGCAGCCGACAATTAACCACTCTTCTGACCCATTATAAATAGAATTAACTTTGTAATCAGTGTGATCTTTCAAGTATGTGGTAGATTTGAAAAGTAATCCTACTTTCCTGGCTGTGATGTTGCTGTTTGCGTCGCCTGTGAATATCGTGTGGTCATTGCCGTGATCTCTGGTAGGACTTGTTGCTGTACTTCTGCAGGGGATCTGCTAGCAAGGCAGATGCTGTATTTCCTGACATTTTCCTTTAAGGCTGCTTTAAGGTTTAGTTACTTGCATGACCTGTATTCAGTGATATAACACAGAACCTCCTTATCCTGTTTGCCAGATACTGTGTATAAAGCTTGTAAATAAACATGCATTTAATTTGCATAAATTATTAGCTTGCCAGAGAATTGTGATTTTTATCAAGGATTCTGTAATGAAAGTTTATTGTTGCAGAAATTGCTTGGGCAATCAATCGTGATGATAAGTCTGCATATAGCTGGAATACTTACAAATGTCATTCATCGAAAACATTGATGTTAATTAGGGTCAAGTCACAACGAAAGACGGAGTCCTCTATTGAATATAATTTATTAGTGAAATTAATGTAGGGAAGAGGAAGGAGAAATGCTTTTGACTTTACAGTCACAGTTTATCAAGTGCTTTCATAAAAACATCTGGCTAAAGAATTAAACAAAACATCAAAATTTCCAACGGCTTTAGCAGTAAAAGCTAATTATTTCACAAGGGTGCTACCTATTCTTTACTACGAAGTACTATTAAGCAATGACAGAAGTGTTTATTTCCCCCACGTGAAGAACGGGATTGCTCCAGAGGCCAGCGATGCTACGGAAAAATCCTTTGACATTCCTTCAAAATGCAGGCCGGGTTAGCACAGGATTGTCACCGTCCAATGCCCTGAATGGTGCCCATTCTCAATAGCTGCCACGCGGTTTCACAGAGGACAGAGGCTTCCCTATTTGCATTTTTACTGCGTTCCTGCTGCTTATGAAGGGAAGGCTAAGGAATGAATGGGCATAGACTGCTGATTTATCCCCAAGTACAAGGCACATTGGCAGGATTATGGAGTTGGTGGTGCTGCTACCTTACTGTCATACACATAAAAAGGAATTGCTAGCAGGCAAGAATGAAAATCTGTCTCATAATTTTCACCTTTTCCTCTTCAAAGAGCCTGTCCCAGACTTTGAAAGATTAGATAAAAGATTATGCTGTGGAATGCACACATTTACACACATGTATATTTTCTACGCTGGACAAATTATTGTACTGAGAGGGAATGAACATGCACAGCTCTGCTGCCGTCACTGGAAGGTGGCAGTGCTCAGTCTGTCCCAGGGCCAGGCCTGGAGCCATTTTTTGCCTTAGGCTTGTGATAAAGCACACAAACAGATTTTTTCCTGTACGCATTAATCATCTGAATCTTTGTAATTTAAATGTCAGCTGCATAAATTACTTTTCATGGATTAATAAAAATGAAACATGCTCTTTGTATTGTAAAGTACAAGCACAATACGTTCTCTCTGATTTTTATTCTAATTTTAAATTGTTTGGGTGACTATAGAATAGGTAAGGCCTTGGGATGTAAATGCCAGGTGTTTGTTTGGTGGAACTGGGATGATGGAGGTGGGAGGAAGCGGCCATTTCTGCCTTGCATTTGTAGGGTTGTGTCACTCTGGTACTTGGCAATACCCAGTGATGTGCCACCTTGTCCTTCAGAAGTCCAGCTTTTGTTTTTCTTCATTAAAGGGCAAATCTCTGTCTGGAATGGCTTCCACAGCACTTAAAAAACCCCACGTGCTGACAGTAACCCTCCTCGAGCTCTCCACGTGAATATGCTGCCAGCCCGCTGTAATTAGGTTGGAAGTTGTGAACATTATTCCCTTTCATTTGTGTGAAGTATCATTTCAGAGGGCCACTGGAGATAAATGTAAGCGCCAGCTCCATTCCCTCATTATCTCCTTACATAGCACCAGCAGGAGGGATCACTTGTGTTAACAGCTTGCTCTCGCCTCTCCTCGCGTCTCGTCTGGGCGCTATCAGCGGCCGGCAGCTGGGGAACACCTCTGCTGAGATAGCTCACCTCCTGGAGACGCGGCCTGCGTGGCTGCTTGGGAAGCCAAACCCCGCTGAGGCTATATGAGCTCCAGAAAGCCCGGGGAGTTTAAGGAGCAGGCATGACGCTGGCGGCGATGGCGACGGCAACGCCAACCCCAGGTTGGCCAGGCCTGGCTGTGGTGACTCGCTTGTGGCCAGAGCCACAGGGCTTGTGCCCACCTCTGCGGGGCTCCGCTGCTCGCGGTGCCGCTGTTCGACAGCCGCCATGCCATGCCGTGCCCCGGGGAGCCCCCGGGCTCGCCCCCAGGCACTCAGGCCCTCCCTCGCCCAGCAGCGCTGAGGGCAGGCTGGGCCCCGGCCGCCATGCCGGGCCTGGCCGCTCGCCCTGCCCCTCTCCGTCAGGGCCTGCTCGGGGGCGGCCTGCGGGAGCCGGGCCGGGCGGCGCCGTGAGGAGATGGGGGGGCCAAAGCCGGAGGGCAAGGCCCGGCGGCGGCACCGAGCCCCCCGCCTGCCGGCAGGGCGAGCAGCGCCTCCCCCGGTGACGGGGAGCCCAGCTTGGGTGATGCCGCCGCGGGGACGGGGGCTGGAGAGGAAGGCGCGTGGCGGGTGTCACCTTAAACGCGGCCGCCCGCCCTTCCCCCGCCCGGAACGAGGAAGCGCAACAGGCGGCCGCGAAGCGCCCTAAGTGTGTCCCTGCCGGCCGCCCTCCCCCGCCCGGGAGACTACACTTCCCGGGAGCCCCGCGGCCGGCCCGGCTCGCCCCGCCCCCGCCCTCCCGCCGCCGCCCGGCGTCACGGTCCCCGTAGTCCGGCCGCCCGCCGTGCTCCCTTCCCGGCGCCGGGACCTGGCGGCGGGGCGGACTACCGCTCCCCAGCGCCCCCGCGCCGCCGCGCCTGCGCCGGTAGCGTGGAAGTGCGAGAGGCCGTTGCGTTGCGGGCAACGGCCGAGGCGGCGGNTGGGGGGGGGGCACGGGCCGAGGCGGCGGAGAGGCTGTAAGCGGCGGCGCCGGCGGCTTCCGCGTTCGCCGGGGGGGTGGGGGCGAGGAGCGGCGGCGGCGGCAGCGGGAGGGCGCTCGGTGGATGGGCGGCTGGCGGGCGGCGCCGGCGTCTGTCAGGCGCCGGTCGTTATCCGGGGCGCAGGGGATGAGCCTGTGAGGGCGGAGGAGCGCGGGTGGGGGTGAAGCCCGGCCAGAGCGGAGCGATGTCTCAGCCGCAGCAGCAGCAGCCGCCGCCGCCGCCTCCGGCCGCTGCCAAGAAGCGGGACCGGCGCATCTTCTCCGGCACCTGCCCCGACCCCAAATGCCAGGCGCGGCTCTTCTTCCCGGCCCACGGGCCGCAGAGCGGCGGCAGCATCGAGTGCACGGACTGCGGGCAGCGCCACGAGCAGCGGCAGCTGCTGGCCGTGGAGGAGGTGACCGACCCCGACCTGGTGCTGCACAACCTGCTGCGGAACGCACTGCTGGGCGTCAGCGGCGCCGGCCCGCCCCGCCGCAACACCGAGCTCGTCAAAGTCATGGGCCTCTCCAACTACCACTGCAAGCTCCTGGCCCCCATCCTGGCTCGCTACGGTATGGACAAGCAGACCGGCAAAGCCAAGCTCCTCACGGAGATGAACCAGGGAGACATCTTTGACTGCTCCCTCTTGGGTGACCGCGCCTTCCTCATTGAGCCGGAGCATGTGGAGACCATCGGTTACGGAAAGGACCGCTCCGGCAGCCTCATCTACCTGCACGACACCCTGGAAGACATCAAGGCGGCCAACAACAGTCAGGAATGCCTCATTCCTGTCCATGTGGATGGAGATGGCCACTGCCTCGTCCACGCGGTCTCGCGGGCGCTGGTTGGCAGGGAGCTGTTCTGGCATGCTCTGCGAGAGAATCTCAAGAAGCATTTTGAGGAGAACCTGAGTCACTACAAGGCGCTTTTCCACGACTTTATTGATGCCGCAGAGTGGGAGGACATTATCAACGAATGCGACCCTTTGTTTGTTCCTCCGGAAGGTGTGCCAATGGGCCTTAGGAATATCCACATCTTTGGTCTGGCCAACGTGCTTCACCGGCCTATCATCCTGTTAGACTCGTTAAGCGGAATGCGGAGCTCTGGAGATTATTCAGCGACCTTCCTCCCTGGTCTGGTACCCCTAGAAAAATGCATGGGAAAAGATGGCATGTTGAACAAGCCGATCTGCATCGCATGGAGTAGCTCAGGACGTAACCATTATATTCCTCTAGTTGGAATAAAAGGTGCTGCTTTACCTAAACTGCCTAGGAAGCTGCTTCCTAAAGCCTGGGGAGTTCCTCAAGACCTCATCAAAAAATACATCAAGTTAGAGGAGGACGGTGGTTGTGTTATTGGAGGAGACAGAAGTTTGCAAGATAAGTACTTGATGAGGCTCGTTGCTGCAATGGAGGAGGTTTTCATGAGTAAACACGGTATCCATCCCAGTCTTGTAGCTGATGTACATCAGTATTTCTACAGAAGGACTGGCGTAATAGGAGTCCAGCCTGAAGAAGTCACTGCAGCTGCCAAAAAAGCAGTGATGGACAACCGCCTTCACAGGTGCCTCATCTGCGGGGCCCTTTCCGAGCATCATGTTCCTCCAGAGTGGCTGGCTCCTGGGGGGAAACTCTATAACCTGGCAAAGAGTACCCATGGCCAACTGAGGCCTGACAAAAATTACAGTTTCCCTCTGAACAGTTTGGTGTGTTCTTACAACCCCGCAAAGGACGTGCTGGTACCAGACTATAACCTGAGTAGTTTGACTGCTTGTAACTGGTGTCACGGTAACTTGGTGCGTCGTGTCAGAGAAGATGGATCTGTGTCATATTTGGATGGAGACAGAACTAATACTAGGTCTACAGGTGGCAAATGTGGCTGTGGATTCAAGCACTACTGGGAAGGTAAAGAATATGATAATCTCCCCGAAGCTTTTCCTATTACTCTAGAGTGGGGTGGAAGAGTGGTGAGAGAGACAGTCTACTGGTTCCAGTATGAAAGCGACACGTCTCTGAACAGCAATGTGTATGACGTCGCCATGAAACTTGTTACCAAGCACTTTCCCGGTGAATTTGGTAGCGAGATTCTTGTTCAGAAGGTCGTCAACACAATATTGCATCAAACTGCCAAAAAGAACCCTGATGATTATACCCCTGTAAATATCGACGGTGCTCACGCCCAAAGAGCTGACGATGTACAGCAAGGACAAGAGTTAGAGTCGCAACTTCCAACCAAAATCATTTTGACTGGACAGAAGACAAAAACTTTGCACAAGGAGGAGTTGAATATGAGCAAAGCTGAAAGAACTGTTCAGCAGAACATTGCGGACCAGGCTTCCATAATGCAAAAACGGAAAAGTGAAAAATTGAAACAAGAGCATAAAGGGCAACCTAGGACTGCTTCTCCTGGGACTGTTCGTGAGGGGCCATCATCTGCACCTGCTACACCAACAAAAACCCCATATTCTCCAACATCTACAAAAGAAAAGAAAATTCGAATAACCACAAATGATGGGAGGCAGTCAATGCTTACCCTAAAGTGCACCACCACCTTCTTGGAACTGCAGGAAAGCATAGCGAGAGAATTTAATATTCCTCCGTATTTGCAATGTATTCGCTATGGCTTTCCTCCTAAAGAGCTTCTGCCTCCCAAAGAAGGCATGGAAAATGAGCCCGTTCCATTGCAGCATGGTGACAGGATTGCGATAGAAATCCTGAAAGGTAAGGAGGAAGGCAGGCAGTCTGCTTCAGCACACTCTGCCCGGGCTGGCAAGCATGAAGACGTTGCTGTGACTAGTAAAATCTCATCAAAGGAACTGCAAGAGCAAGTTGATAAGGAGATGTATTCTCTGTGTCTTCTAGCAACGTTAATGGGTAAGGCTGACTTCAAGTTATACTTCAAAATTGTATTTTTAAGTAGAAGATAATATTTTACAAATTGTAGTTACAGACATGTCTTTTTTTTTTTTCCTTTTCTGTAACCATGGAGAAGGTTAGTTCCTTTATTCCTTTATTAGAAGAGCATGTAACATGCTGTCAGTGATATGTTGAGTGTCATGACTTTTAAAAATGTGTGTACAAGATCCTTGTTCTTTCTTCACTATAAAATCCTGTTTTAAAAATTGCTGTTTAGAAGTTGTTACATTTCCTCTTCTGTCTGTCTCTATTTGTTTCTCCTGTCTCTCATTAGGCGCACATATGATGTGTATGTATGTAAGCTGCATGCTCTCTTTTTCCTACATCTCCCTCAGGTTTCAGGAAATAAATTTGGAGCAGAGGTGAGAAGGGAATGTTGAATGTCCAAATTGTCACCTTTGTAGTAGGGTAGAGTCCTGGCATTTCTCCCCACAGGGAGTTGCCTTGGTTTGAGGAAATCAATATAACATTGTATCCTTAGATAATCTGCTTTTAAAGAGCTGGGAAAAGTATTATTTCAGAATGTAAGCAGAGGAGAAATTGAAAGAAGCTAAACTCAGATTTGAATCCCAAAGGTGGACATAGGGTTGCAAAGCTATGCTTATAAATTGTCAGTCATGTAAATCTGACTGCTAATAATTCAAGATCAAAGGACTTTTCTCAGGTGCTTGTGTTTTTATTTTCATATTTGGACTCAGGAGGCTTGAACCTTCATTTATGTACTTTCTTCATCAGGTTTCACAGTTCTTGCTGCTTACTGGTAGGAAGTAGAACAGTAATTATACATTTAGCTCTATGAACCAGCTGAATAGTAATGTTTATGGGGTTTTTTGTGGGAGCCTTGTCTTTTGCTGGAGGGATTTGGTGTGGCTAAAGCACGTGATGTTTTAGAAACGAAACCATTACATAATCTCAGAGTGGTATGTCAGAAGTTCATCAAGCAGAACTTTGATTCTTTTCCAAGCCTGATTGTTTACTCCTGTGTTTCTGGCAAGATAGCGTGCTGAATCACTAGCCACCTCGTCACACTGACATTTACACCCCAGTTCCAAAGTGCAGGAAAAGGTTAGGTTTAAAACCTGTCATAATTTTGAGATGAAGTTTAAAGGAAATATTCCTGAAAATGTAGTTATTGGCTTACAAAAAACTATGAGGTGTTTTAAAAGTATCTCAGTGACTTCAGCATTAAGGTGTCTCATTTTTTTACAAGTATTTATCTATAACCTGTGAGCTGATCTTGTATTCAAGAATTGGTTTTTGTCTTTGACAAAGACATTGCTGTTAGACTCTGCTTTCAAAGCACAGGTGAGAATAGAATTTACCTCGCCCTTTTCTGACTGCATCCATTTTGCATTACTAAAAGAACTAAAAGTGGCAGCAAATGATAACCAGTTATAACAGCTTACACAGCTACTGAATTAAGATGCTATTTTTATATAATAAATTTTCTCATCAGGGCTTCATTTTCCTTCAAAGATCTAGACAGTTGACTATTTACAATTGTGATTTTTCAATAGGGAAACAAATGCTAAGAAACAGTTTTTAAGTCCTTGCACTTTCTTAAGATTGTTGGGGTGGCAGGTCTTCCAGGTGGTATATTTATTCAGCCTTTCTGGGAGAAGAGGCCTTGGTGTTTCTCGGTGGTGTGTCTGTAGGACTAAAAAACAGTGCTGCAAAGTTCTGAAAGTCAGCTTATCCTGCATGCACTTGCTGTAACTTTGTTCTGCTAAAAACAGTCATCTAATACAGTCAGATTAGAATGTGTAGAGTCGAAATGCTATTGAAATAGCTCGCTGGGCCAGACACGCTTTGCCCTCCCCACCCCCAATACCCATAGTGAAAGTGTGTCTTCAAACATCTGTAACTATTCATTCTGCGTGCTTAAAAGCTTTTCTTTCATACAGGGTCTCCTGTAGACTGACTTGATGCTTCTTTCATATTTCAGTTACTAGAATTTTTCTTTTCTGGTCTCAGCTAATTAACTTACTAAAATTTTAGACCATGTTCGTCAATTTTTGTGTATATAACTTAAAAATAAGCCTTGGGAAATTAAATACTGTAATTTCTGGACTGCTTAGCTTTACAAAAGCTCATGTGGGATATGTTTTCTCCCCTATTTTTGTTTAGCTCAAAATACAGAATTCTATAATGAAATTACTAAAGGAATTTTAATTTTACATTGACATAGTTAAAACACTGTATTTTAAAACTGATTTTTTATACACCCATTCAGAAGCACTCTGGATACATGCAAGCCAAGTATGAATCTATTTTCATTGGTTTGTTTTGCATTGATGAATTTGTCAGCGCATGAGAAATCAAAATAGCCAGGTTTAAATTAAACGTGTTAATTGATACCAGGATTTATTGGATTTTAACAGCTTGTTTTTAAGCCAGCTGTAGTTCCCTGTAACCTATGTTTATTAATGGAGTTTTTGATTTGTTTTGCACTTCTGTGTGTCTTCTCTGCTGTAGAAAGTGATGGTCTTGGGCTTCCACTGGCATAGGTTAGTCTGCACCACTCTTTTTGAGCAGTGTACGAGGTGTGCTTGTGGGTAGGATATTCTTCATTTGTTGCCATACCTTAGTGCTGTGGGGCTGAGGTCTGGTCTGAGGGAGCGTGTACTGGAATGGCAATGTTGCGGGCAGCATCATCACATAGTGTCTTCAGGGTGTTTTTACTCTAAATGATCACCCAAATTAACCTGTGACCTATAAACATCTTGCTCCCATGGTAAACAAAACCAAAACAAACAGTAAAACCCAACTAGCAACAAAAATGTGCAAACCTCAAATGTAGCTTAGTTGAATCACATACGCTGCTTCCTCTCATCTGGGAAAGTCCAGTTGTAATTGTGGGGTGTTTTTTTTTGGTGTTCCAATCTGAGATCTCTTTATCAAAACAGCATGGTTAGTTTGTAATTCTTTCAGTGGCTGATGCTTTTGTTCCGGGAGCCCTGCTCTCCGTACTTTTCTGCATGTAGTCCTTGTTAGTGTTGCATAAAAAGCTATCTAAACAACGATGCTTCTCTGGTGCAAGGCCTGAAAAATCATGCCCGGAGTGAATAGGGCATCTTTCCTTTGAGAATGCCACTAATGTGTAACTGGTCTTCTAAAAGCCTGATGGTTGTCTCGTGGAAGGGAAGGGAGCCCTCCAAATAAGAATGGATTGCTAGATGAGTCCACAGTATGGAGTCAGCCATGGTGTGGCTGCTGGCTGTGGCCTTCCCAGGCTTTGGTAGACTGACAACTGTATTCTGTTACTTATTAGTGTAGCAGTTATTTTGATTCTGGCAAGCAGTATTTAAACAATCAGGAAGACTTCAGCTTGCTGTTGCTTGGGGGAAAGTGGAGAGCCACAGCAGTGATGCTCCGGAGCCGTTGTGTATAGGGATGTGTGTTTCAAAATGTAAATGGGAAGAAGGGTGCAGGGTAGCAGTGAACACCTTTTGAAATACCAAAAATGTGAGAGTATTATCAGCAGTAATTGATTGTCCTTTCTCTATGCAGCTGTTTGAAGAAGAGGGAAAGCAATGGGAATAGTGGGGAGGAAAAGATAACGCTCCTTTTAAAATATTTTTTAATTTTTTTTTTTTTTTGTGGGTCAGTGAGAGCTGGGAGGAGCTTCAAATGTATTAGCAAGTCAGTAGAGAGGAGTTACCAGGATAAAGTCAAAAGACAAGATCTTCTTTAGTAGGTCATGGAAAATAAGAAAGATGAGTAGTTGGTTTTACTTGGATGTTCTTGCTAGGAAGTGAAGGCCAAATCTGTGAGCTTGCTGTGTAAATGAATGCAGTGAACCAGAGCATATATGGTTCAAGGGAATGCATTACAAATGACTCAGGTTATGTAGGTTTCCTGTCTTTAAAATGTCTTTAAAGGCAAAACATGACGAAGATGCACTGTACCTTTTTCTAGAGGATGGGGACTTGAATAACACCTGAAGGGGAGAGATGAGCAACAGAGTCCTTCTGTTGGGGGAGAGATGAGCAGGGAAGCGTATGGAATCCCGTGCCTGTCAAGGAAGGGAAACAGAAAAGTCAGAGGGTGGCTGGAAGGGTTTCAAAGCATAATGTAGAACATAATGCCACTGTCACAAGGGTGAAACAGTTTATCACCTGAGGCAGGTGAGATAGAAGAGTAGCCACAGTTACCTTGTGGGCTATGTAGTAAAGAAATGCATGGAGGGATTTAGATGTGCCCTATATTCAGTATGGGGAAGCTATTAAAAATAATTTTTGCTTTTATTTTGCACTTAATGGCAAGCAAAGAATTATTGGTGGGTAATATTTTATAGCCTCACACATTCCAACTATCTATTCCGAGTAGTAAGCACATCCAGTTAACTTCACTTGATGATCTACATTCTCCATTTTCATAGAAAATTGAGAGACATGGTTATTGGGATTTTGATGCCTAAAGAAGGGTGCAATTTCTATTTAAAGTATCTCAGTGTGTTCTCTGAATTTTTGATATAAAGTGGGAAATGCATTTTTTTCTGAATATGTATATGCACGGTAGTTGTTTCTGCATCAGGAGAATGTAATTTGTCAGTACTTTTAGTTTGCACTGCTTTGACAGCTATGTTACACGTTCACTTCTCTGAAGCAGGTAAGTGGTTAGCAAAATGAGGAAAAGGGTGTAGGTAAAAATGCAGATCTGAACTGATTTAGCAGGTGCTGTTAGGTCACTGATATTCTGTCATTGTAACCCAATTTTTCTGTTCTTTATATTCCTTTCCTTACATGGTTTGGGGTTTTTTTTCCCCTCTCAGCGGCATTTAAAGTTGTGGCATTTCAATGCCGTTTTTGGCATCTTTGAAAAATGCCAGTTACACAGGACTGCTGGGGCCTCACAGTTGGTATTTTGTTTGTAACTCTCAAGAAAAGCAAGGTACAGACACAGCTTCTGCACGGCTGCCTGTGTGGACGTTTCCATCTCGGCTACAGCATAAAGTCTGCTGTATGGCAGCTGTGAACTGAGATCTGATTTTTGAGAAGGTGTAGAGATATAGAATTGAGGTTTTAATGTGCAAGGCTATGCGCTTGAACTTTGGAAGCATGTTAGTCATTTTGTAGTTTTATGTTGAAAGCATGGGTAGGAGGGGAATGGAGACTTGTATGTGTAGGGCCTGGCAGAAAACCAGGAGCTGCAGCTTGGATCAAATCAAATTTGGGAACCTTTGTTCTAGAACATGTAGGATATTTGACTGCAGACGGTGGTATGTTTTCCTGAAAGTTTCTCAATGTCCTGGGCTCCTGTTCTGTAAATTTGCAATAAAAATTCACATTCTTAATTGCATAGAAGAGAGTAAGGATTCAGCTTTTAATTCAAGGAGTTACATTTTCAGCCATTGTCTATAATGTTAAAATATGCCTGTTTAATTCTAATTTTTGTGTTTGATTTTTACAGGAGAAGATGTTTGGTCTTATGCAAAGGGTCTTCCTCAATTGTTTCAGCAGGGTGGAGTATTCTACAGCATAATGAAGAAAACCACAGGTAGTTATTGTTTTTATCCCTTCCTTTGTCTGTTTTCAAATCTTTAAAATTGTAAATTGGTGTTGAATGACTTGTACCATTGTAATAAAATAAAATATATTTATGCTTACATTTTCATTCTTATAATATTGTAGAACTCCTTATGCTCAGAGAGCCTAAGACTAGGGAAACTAAGACTAGTTCATTCAACTTAAATCTCTTTTTCTGAAATTTTCTCTGCAACCATCTCCATTTAAACTTCCTGAATTGTACAAACACCTTCAGTAAGTCAACTGATTTTTTGGTTTTTTGTTTGTTTTTTTTTTACCTCCCTCCCGTGGAAAGATCAAACAAAGAAAAGATCATAGGACCTGTTCCTGTTATACTTTAAAACCACTTACTGGATAAGCATTTCAGCTTTCTAGTGTGCTTTTTAGTTGATATTTTATACAGGGGTACTGCATTTAAATGGTTGGTTAAATTTGTCTTTCATATTCCTAAGACTGTTGTTCAAAAGCAAAGCTATCCATCCCCTTCTTGTGTTGGTAAATGTTGCATCTTGGACTATGTGCAGAATAACCAAGCAAGTAGTTAAGAGCGTATTTGATTTTTAGGTGCCTTTACAAATACTACTTGCAAAGAATAACATCTCTTTCTTTAGAGAAGAAAGAACTATTTGGTTACTTTCTCTCAATTTTTTTTCTTATTGAGGTCTTTGCATTCATAGTTTAGCTCTTGTGGTTTAATCTATAATAATGATTCTTTTGCTGTTTGATTTCTTCTCAGGCAGCTTTATCAACCTTAACTTAATCTTGAATATTTCTGGAAGCAGGTATTTTACCACGTAATTTCTGTTCTGTCTGCAGTAATGAAAATGTGTGGTAGACTCAATGCCTACTACCTCTTACTGAATTATTAGCCTGGGTAATAGAATTAGCATGCAAGGGTCTTACAGCAGATCTGTTTCCTTTCAGTTTTCTTTCTTTTACTATGCTTGTACAGTAAAAAGTGGTGTGTTGTTTGTGGCAGATGAATTAGCTTAAACAGTACCTGATAGAAAGCACATTTTGGACCGATTAATGACTAGCTGGAGTCGAGAACCTGAAATGAATCCGAGGGATTTTAACCCAGATGGTCATTAACTCACAGAAAATGCCTGACTTAAACGTCATTTTGTCCAACTGACAATATAAGAACTAAGGCTGTGGGACATGGTATTCTGTATTTGAACATTATGGCATTTCTGTGCGTGTGCCGTTATTTTATACAACCTTGGTAGGTAGAATTACTATTTCAGCAGTAGCATACTCGTATGATTCTAATATTTTATGAACTACTGAATTTCCACGTTAAACAATTACAGTGTGCAACAATCTTATTTTTTCCATTTAAAGAAGCTCTTTACCTATTTGTAATATTTTGGTTAATGTAATAATGCAACTATTAGAATCATAGAATGGTTTAGGTTGGAAGGGACCTTAAATATCATCTAGTTCCAACCCCCTGCCCTGGGCAGGGACACGTCCCACTAGACCAGGTTGCTCAAAGCCCCATCCAACCTGGCCTTCAACACCTCCAGGGGTGAGGCCTCCACAGTTTCCCTGGGCAACCTGTTCCAGTGTCTCATCACCAATTAAACTGGACAGTTGGAACAAAGCTTCCTATCAAGTGTAGGCAATTTGATTTTGTAGATCTTAAGACCTTATTTTGAGATTTCAGGATTGCAATTTCAGAGGCAGTTTTAGTCTATCATAGAAGCTATTACAGCTCTTGCAAACGAAGGCTAACCTGGTAAATTATGTAGTTAAAGTATGTTCTTCAGCCTGAGTTAGATGGATAGTTGTTTGGGGTTAAATTTTGTTCTCTGTGAGTTTTGGCTATTTGGTTATTGGTTCCCATGGATATGTAAAGAAAGGAGCTAAGTGTCTGAAGTTCTCAAAATAAAATCTCATTTGTAGATTCTCTCTGCAACTGTAAAAGTGTATCAAGCTGTGGAGAATGAGGGAGATTGGTCAGTTCGTTCATCGGTATAAAAACAGTTTAATAACATTTCAAATTATTTGAGTGACCTTTTTCATTGGTGCCCAGAGTACTTGTTTTGACAAGTTATTTGTCAAATTAACACCTTAATTTCTGGTGTTTTTCTTCAAGAATTGTAAGAGAATATGAGGGAAATTCCCATTATTGTACCAATTCCTGGCACTTCTTAAAAATTGGTTTTTTTTGTTGTAGCTCTCCTTGCACAGCTGATAGAACTGAAGAGATTTGTTGCAGACAAGTGTTCGTCTGCAGATAGCTTTTAACTCGCAGAAAGCCGTCATCACTAAAGCGATACCTTGCTGCTTTTACCACAACCTGCATGGGACAGAGTTGAAAGAGTTATTTTGTATTTTATGATGATAAACTGGAAAACCAAGTGTTGCCCATTTTTGACACAGCAACTTCAGAACTTGAATTTGTCTAGTGAACTCTCAATTTTAGCAGATCAGTGAAATTGTAGGTGGGACAATGAAACAAACAGCAAATCAAAAATATTATGCCTCATGTTTGTTTTGTAAAGGTTAGTAGTTATGATCTCCAGGACTACTAAACATAGTAAGCTTGAAACACTTTTGTTTATATAGCAACACTTCCTCTCTGAGAAGATGACAAATAGCAAATTTGAAATTCCTCAGGCTTTGCAGCAGTTGTACACCCTGAAATCCTACTACCATTCTAACTAGTACAGGAGTGGTCTTAAATAGTACTTCTCCAGATAAGCAGTGATTTGAAATATGCTCTTTGGCAGTTTTCCAGGGTTTGTTTTGTTTGTTTGTGTGGTTTTAGGGCGGGTGATGGTAGTGATGGAGTTTGGCTTGCTTTGTGTTACTGCGAGTATGTACTGTTTCTTTAACTTCTGTTGTATTAGAACCGCAAGTCCCAGCAGGGTGGTTATTTTATCTAGGAGTACTACAGTCCCATCTCTTCCATTAGAGTCGCCATAGAAGGCAGCAGCATCTTAGGGGTATACTATGATTGCTATCACATGGCATACAAGCCTAAATTGTTTTTTCTCCCACAAGGAAGTAAGTTGCGGTGTGTTTGTTTTTACATACTTAATGCAATAAGTTTAAATACAGGAATTGCTGTGTATTCAGAGCGTGCATGAAAATATACTAGCTCTTTGAATAACTTTTTCTGTCTTCATAGGTTTGGCTGATGGCAAGCACTGTACTTTTCCACATCTGCCTGGTAAAAACTTTGTGTACAATGCAGCAGAAGACAGGTTAGAGCTGTGTGTGGATGCTGCCGGGCACTTTCCTATTGGTCCCGATGTTGAAGAATTGGTTAAAGAGGCCTTAAGTCAAGTGCGAGCAGAAGCTACTTCAAGAAGCAGGGAAGCAAGTCCTTCACATGGAATGCTGAAGCTGGGTAGTGGTGGAGTAGTGAAAAAGAAATCGGAACAACTGCATAACATAACTGCGTTTCAAGGAAAGGGCCATTCCCTAGGAACCGCATCTAGTAGTCAACAACATGATCAAAGAGCCAGGGAAACACCACTTTTAAGAAAGCATAGCACAGAAACGGACTTCAGTCCTTCTGCTAAAATTGAGCCTTCTGTATTCACAGCTGCCTCTGGTAACACTGAGCTTATCCGAATTGCGCCGGGAGTTGTGACAATGAGGGACAGCAGGCAGCTTGACCCCACTTTGATTGAGGCACAGAGAAAAAAGTTGCAGGAAATGGTCTCTTCTATTCAGGCTTCAATGGATAGACATCTGCGGGATCAGAATACAGAGCAGTCAGCATCAGTTGATCCATCTCCAAGAAAAGTAGAGGCAGTGAGTTCAACTGCTAAAACTGGGAGCTTTCAGGCTGGCTTGCCCGAATCGTTTTCTGCACCAGGTGGTACTGAACACTTGAATACTGAATCAACTGATGGTAACGTGGTGAATTCTGTGGGAACAACATTCCCTGCAAGGTCTAAAGCACAAAAGGGAAATTCTGTTGAGGAGCTTGAGGAGATGGATAGTCAAGATGCAGGAATCACTAATACAACTGAGCCAATGGATCACTCTTGATAGGTTAAAAATCTAATAAAGGTAGAAGAAATTACTGTTCAAATGTTTATTGGCTGGGCCACACAAAGTGATTAGTTATTAAATCTTGTATGTATGTCAAAGATTATATCATCTTATTCAGTGCATGATAAGCGTGTGATTGGCAATAGCTTTCAATATTACCATACTGCTGCCCAGGCTGGCTCTGTTACCTGTAAATTAGTTATTAGGAAACGCACTGAGATGAATATCTGCTGTAAATGTGGGTTCTTGAAAAATTCTTTGTAATTTTTAATTCCTTAAAAGTCTTAAAATTTAAGCCCATGCAAGGTTCTTGCCATGCTAGTTTAAGGTTACTGGAAAGGCTAGAACAGGCAAAACTAGAAACATGACAAAGCTAATCCTGTCCCAGGCACTTAATTCCACTCAAAAATACACCATAAACATGAATTACACATAAATTTCAAAAAGAAACTGAAACTAAACTGCTGCTAAATTTGATAATGCAGCATATAGAGTACTTTAAATACATTGTGCTGGCACTTCCTCTGATTTAAAAACTTTTTCGTTCATACAGCTGTATACGCTTGTCAGAAATCTTGGAATAAGTGTAACTTTAGTAAACTCTAATTTCTGCATATTGTCAGTTTAAGCAAGTTAGAAAAAAGGCTACTTAGTGTATGATGAAGATAAAGTGAATGTGGTGTGGTTATGCATGGCTGTCTGAGCCAACACAACCATTTTGGTGCTCTGTTAGTAAGTGATAGCATGTTTTTATTTCCTCCCAATACCGAGCTGGTCAGATGTTGTGCAACTTTTAATACAACTACAGGAGAGAAGAAGTTGGGAATTGCAAGAAAAAACAAACGGCAAATCCATTTCTTTTAAAAGACTTTGATTACTAGCATTGGTTAGTAATGGCAAAAAATTAAATAACAGCTGTCCTCTTCAGAGCAAATTAACAATTTATTGGAAGGAAATGACTCAAACATACATTATCCTAAAGCGTTCAGTGATAATTGAGCTTCTGGAAGCTTACTGTTTACTCCATGGAAACAAGGAATACATGCCCACCTCTATTAGCCTCACTTCAGTTGGGGATGCAGGTTTCCCTGCATCAGTGCTAATATAGCTGGTATCCACTTAAGTAGCGTGTTCATCAGACCTGCAGTGCTAGTTCTTAAGATGCAGCCATTGTGCTTGCTCCCTAAGGATGGAACGTGTATCTGATACTGCACTTCGCTTCCTATCTTCATAGTCCTATTTAAGTGCACTATTGTTGCTTCCTCTAATGGTAAAATAACATTGAATGGATGAAAGATGTTAATACAGCTTCAAAGGAATTAAGAGCATTTAAATATTGAAGTCTGTGTTCGTGCACATGTGGGTTTTTACCAGTTCGCAAATGTTGTTTGTATTGTATATGTTTATATTCAGAAAAGTCTCCTCACTTTTTACATTTCTAATCACTTAAACAGTCCTAAGCGTTAGTATGGTAAAATGTCCCATGAGGGAGGATTTATTTTTGTATGTAAAAATTAAACTGAAGCAAGTAACTTAAAGAATAGCCCCCGTTGTCAAAAGTCAATTAAAATGCCTCTGTTGGTTAACTTTTTATGTAGAGGGGATATTTTAGGATTTAGTACACTACTTGTAGGTAAAAAATAAGAATCACCTTTTCACAAATAAATGAAAATTTTTAAGATCTCAAATTGCTAACCTGTAAGTTAGCAATGTGGAAGCTTGGAATGTATGAAGTAATTTGGCTCACCAGAACTGACCTTGCTGATGCACTGATTAACTGGCAGGGCTTATTCAGTGAGAAACAGGATGCACATGCAGCAGCTGGAAGCCTGCCATGACTTCTGAAAACACTTCGTCTCCCGTGAATCAGTCTAGCTGTCTGAAGGCTTCTTCTATGTCGAAGACGTTGATTAGAGGCTTGTGCTTTGTCACAGTGTGAGGTTTAGAAAAGTATCGCAGTGGCATGTTCCTGGGAAGGAGTTTAAGCCAGAATAGGCTGAGGGGGAGGAATCTCCTGGATCTCTTGCATTTTAGACAAGGTAAATATCACTTAGACATTTTAAACCTTTTCTTTAGAAAAGTAAGTCTTCCTCAGCTGGAAAAAAACATCTATGGGCAGTATATATGAGAGAATTCTAAGTTTGAAATAAATTGAAATATTTGTTGCACATCATCCTTATTTCAAGGGAAGATGCTTACTTCTTTCATGCCTTTCTGATAAGACTACAGAAATTTGTGTGCCTTTTACTGTGTAAAGAGGAAGGCTTGGTTTAATTTTGACACACTTCCGATTTCAGCAGTAACTTGACATTTTCCTTCTTATCTAAATAGAAATAGACACAGATAATAGCTCTGTTTGACTCACCCTTGGTGTCATCTTGAGTCCACTCAAGTCACATAGATCAGAACTTCCTAAAACAGAAAGGTCTTAAAAATGAATGATAAAATGGTGTCAAAATCACAAGATCTGCTGATGTGAATTCCTCTGGTGTAAAGCAGGATTGTGCATATTTCTTTGCAGTGTTCTTATTTCACATAGCTTTCTCACACATTTAAATATCAGTGGTTTTGAGAAAGATGGCTTTTGATAATCGCAAGTGAAGCTAAACTTCATCTGTGTGCCAGTGAGATGTGTACCTGTACAGGAAAAGTGAAATAAAGAACACTGAACTATAAGTTTGAACAGATGTTTCATTTGATTGCTAGAACAACCACCACACGGTGCAAATACAAGTCAAGGCAAATGTGTGAGCCTGTCTTAAGAGCAGCCGTGTGCTTGTTAGATTTCCCTGTTAGAGTCAGGAAAATGATGGTGGGGATGGAGGGCAGGGAAGATGTTGACTCATCGTGAATGTGAACCCATGTCAATAGGACTTCTCAAACCGTGTGAAGAGTGTCCCTTTCTCAAAAAACCCCCCCGACTTCTTGCTCCTGAATTGCCTGTGAACAGAGGCCGTGGCTGTAAATTCTTTTTGAGTACCTGCCTTGATTACTTTCTTGTCTAGGGGCCAGCCACCTTCTACATGGTGGCTCATGGCAAAGACGACTTAAATTACTTGAAAATCCTAAACTTTACTATGGCTTAGTATGTATAACCTAAATGAAAGATGTTTACTGAAAATACAGGCCCAGTACAACGACAAAAAATCCAAACAAACAGAAAGAATGAACTAGGTTGCTGATGAGTATATGGGAAACCTGAGGAGAACAGATCAGTTTTCCAGGCAAATGCAAGATTTTCACTGCTTCAAATGGCTGGCCGCTTAGTAAGGTTTACTTTTTGTTAGTGCTGTTTCTCTGTGAATTGTTTGCATTTCAGCGAGGGAAAATAAATAGCAGCTTTCCAAATGAAATCATATAAATATATTTAGGATGTCTTCACTATTGTAGTCACAACCCAGCAATGCATATTGTTGGTTTTGTGAATCCCATATAGTTGACTCGTCTTCTGATAAATAGAAAATGTGAGCTAGGCATTGCCGCCGACACAGAGGCAGAGTGCCACAAGGCTGTATGCTAACGACCCAGTGCAACAGGCATACTTTCAAGACCAAAATGCTTCATTTACAATCTTTCAAAAAGTAGAATCTATAGTCACTGTCACAAGGTTAGCAGAGTTGCTCGCTACTTTTTCAAGGCGCTGAAAATGCCAGATAATAAAATTCGTAGTATGCTTACAGTTGGGAGGGCGATGCTCAATCTGAAATGTATGAAAAAGGAATTATTTAAGAAGATGCCACTGTTATCTCTCATTTGTTTAGCTCCCATTTTCAAATAGCAGAATCTCCATGCTTTTGTAAAATAATAATAATAATATGAAGTTGATCCTTCTGTTAAAAAAGCCACAACAGCAAGTGGTTTCTTTGTTTTGCTTGTGGGTATCAGTTTAGCATCTTAAAATTGAAGAAATTGCTTAAGACCTTTAGAATGCAGGATTCCCTCTGAGCCCTTATGCCTGTGGTTGAGCAATAAAAGGTTGAAACAAGAGTGGTATTTTCGGAATTATTTTACGTTTAATGAGGATTATTGCCAAGAAATGAAAGAGTGCACTTTTAGGAGGGAATGCTATTTAAAATGTATAAATAAGAATTAAAATAGTGTATATATTTAGAAAACAAATCTTTTTAAACAGCAAGTGCTTTACATGTTGAATTAAAAATAAATTAGCATAGAAACTATACCATCTTCACAGTACTGGCTGTTATCCAGCACAGTTTGGTTTGTTTTATTTGTGATTGCTGTACTAATTATATTTGATTTTTTTATCTGTAATGTAACAATAGTGTATTATAACAGTATATAGTGTACTATACTACACTTCACTGTACAGTATTTGGAATTTTCTTTGATTGCTATATTAAAACTATAAGTTAAAACATCTGCTTTGGTTTTATAAGGTGCAACTTCTATCTAGCCTTTCACACATTAGCCTGTTTAACACTGATTTGGCTACAAAATGAATGAGTAGTAATTATATTAGCTTTTGCGTTCTACATATAAATTGCATTATACTTGCATACATGAGTACTACTACAGAAGCTGAAAAACCGGTATGAATCTTAGAAAAGTAAACTCTGATCTCATCCGTTTCGCTTTAGTTATGTTTCTGTTTAAAAGAAACTTTTTTGAAAGAAAAACTCTTTATGGAAATTTTTTTTTTACCTCATAACTGTTCTGGATAGTTCATTAAACACATAGGACCTTAGAATTTGAGAGATTTTTAAAACAGGTTTTCATGTATTTGGGAACAAAATCTGAGATCTGAATCTTTTTTCAAAGTTGTCAGCAAGAAGAATGTGTAGAAAAACGCTGACCAAGTCACACGTGACATTTAAGATATCTTGCAGTCTGTGGTTTGAGACGTAGGTCAAAATGTTTTTCAAAGCAAAATTTTAATGCATGCATGTAATAAGCAAGTCGTATAATTTGGAAGAACGATGCTTTTGAAAATTTGTCAATACTCAAAGATGAGCGTGTTGACAACTACTTAAATTATCTCTCTGCTTTTTCCACCAGCTATATAGCTATATGTGGTAATTTGTTTCAAAAATTGGCTGTAATCATAACTTTTGAGCCTAGAAAGAAGTCATAAAACCCATCTGCAAAACTCTGTGTTACTTCTTCCTCTACTTATTGAAAGGCTTTCATTCAAACTATGCTAGCATTAAAGCATTCTTTAAAATGATAGGTGTAAATAAATGGAGTTATTTTTGATTGCATGTCTTATCATGAAGATTTGAAAATTATCGTTTGGAAGATTTGTATTTCAAAGGCTTAAATGCTTAATGCTAAGCTAGAAATTTATTAATCATCTTTATTAAAGCAGTGTTTATAGCCTGAGCCAAAACCAATACTGAATCTACGAAGCACCCCAGTTAAGAGTGCTTTCAAAGTGTTTTCATTTTTCCTCTGCTATTAATTATACAGCCTTAATATCTGCCTAAATGTCTTTATTTTTGATTGGTGAGGGGTTTTGGGGGGTTGTTTTTTGTTTTGTTTTGGGTTTTTTTTCCCTTAGGTATGTTCTATGTGCATAGCAAATCTGTTACAACATCCCTGCAAAACCCCAGCTTCCTGCCAGAACAAGGGCCCTCACAACGTAATTTTCTCCCTAGGGTTAGGGTGAGAGTGAGCCTTGGATGTTCATCAGCACGTGGAGTGAGTTGTGGAAGGTGCTTTTGGTGTTACCTAGAGTCATTTCCAACATATATTGACTGCAAAATTTAGTAGAAACTGCGTTGCTTTGCTTGATGTGGAGTTTATTTTATTGAGGCTTTGCTAGATGTTGGCTTCTACTGATCTGTGATATTTTGAGTATTTACTACTTAATGATAGATAAAGTAGTAGTGATTGGATCCATAATAGACTTGAGATGGCCAAGCTGACATTACAGAAACCTGGTTGCCACAACTGATTTGAAATGGGTTATTCTGATTTGAATTACCTAAAAGGATGTACACTGGGTGATTCTGAACACCGATACTGTCCAAGGCATTAGGCTTCAGAGTAGGCATGACCTCTGTTGCAGTAACTTGCAGATGCTTTAAGAGGCTTCAGAAAAGACTATAATTCTCTGTTCTGTTAATGACAGGCATTGATTTGATGACTATGAGATAGCTGCACAGACTTGTATTTGGATTTTGTCCACCTCTGTTTTTTCTTTTTTTAAATGACTACCTAATTTTGTTTTCTGCTGGAAATAATACTTCTAGTGGCTTGTCTTGCTGGTAGCAAATCTAATTTCACTTCTAAAGTGATCCTGTAGATCTGGACTGGGTCTGTGCTGTTTGGAAGCTTGTGTTCAATAAGTAAAAAATTAAAAGAAAGATGGCAGGTGAAAGGAAGTTGCCAGAAATTTGAAGAAGGTTTAGAAGGTGCTGTGGTTCTTATTAGCCAATAACCTGTGGAGCCTGGCTGCGTGAAATGCAGAGTCACTTCTTACAAACCTTCAAGGCATGGTTCAAGCAACTTTCAGAATAAGAAAACTTGATTTCATAGGCTATTTTGTCAACTCAGTATATAAGGTTTTCTTTAAAGTGAAGACACTTTCAGATTGTGGCATTGTTGTATAAATGTAGATACTTGCCAGATGCTACCTCCTATAACCTCTCTCTTCTCTCCCACATGTGTTTGTGCAGACCCTGCAAATCCTAAAGAGGTCTCTTCTGATGTTGGAATAGCTTTCCTGTTTGCTTTTCATCTGCCATTTGGACTTAGATACTGAATCATTTTTACCATGGACATTTTTGTAAGCTTACTGTCCTCTGTTTATACTGCTGCCCTTAGAGACAGTAAAAGGTGATAGATAAATGATCCCATTTCACACAAATTGGACTGATAGAAATTAAAACCTTGTTTGACTTCCTCCAAGAGCTGTATGCATGGGACAGAAAGGAATAAAGGGAGATTCCTAAGAGAGCAGAGGGCTTATGGGCATATTCAGGAGGGGGAAGAAGATACGTAAGGATTTATCAATGATTCTAAAAATCACCTAGTACTTCTGTAAGGCAAGAATGTTTCATGTTGTTCCACCTCCAGGGTGGTGAGCTGCAGTAGCTCACGCTAAATCTGGGGATTTCCCAGAGATCCACCTTTCTTTTCTCCTAGGAGCAAAAGCAGCCAAATACATACTTTTCCACCCAGTGAGAGAGAAGGGGTGAGACCTCACCAGTTGTTGCCACATGATAGCGTAGGGTTTGTGGCAGCAAGAAAAAAGCCAAAACACACAGAAATGACAAGGGCCTAACTTAAAATTGTGGGTTATGAAATAACTTCCTATTTTCTATTTGTATGTTCAAATCTGCTCAAGTATTGCTCAGTGCATACCCAAGTCCTACCTCTGAACGTTGCACATACAAGAATACTGCTTTTCCCCCCATTATGTCTTTCTTAAAACAAAGTCCTTCTTGAGCTTCTGAGTCTGCTCAAAACCAAGAGAGAAGCGTACCAGAGATGGAAAAGCGCACGGCTCCCTGTTGAGAACTACAAGGGCATTGTCAGTGTGTGCAGAGATGCAGTTAGGAAGCAAAAGCTCAGCTCAAATTGAAATTGGCCGGAGATGTCAAAAACTACAAGAAAAGGGTTCTTTGGGTACGTAAACAACAAGCAGAAACAGAAGCAAAATATTGGCCTGCTGTGAAACAGGAGAGGTGAATCTAGGTGGACCTGCTCTGGCAGGAGGGTTGGACCAGATGATCTCTAGAGGTCCTTTCCAACCCTTAACTTTCTGTGCTTCTGTAATTAGTTACCAACAACGCTGAAAAAGCAGAGGTTCTCAACACTTTCTTCACCTCTGTCTTTAGCAGCACTGCTGGGCCCCCGACCTTGGAACCAGAAATCCAGGCTGATGCAAACACAGACTCACCGCTGAACTCTGCCGCTGAAGGCAGAGTTGTTGCAGGAGCTTGGCTCCTACAAAACAATGGGGCCTAATGTTGTCCACATGAGGGTGTTGAGTGCTGGTTGACATGGTTGCAAGGCTGCTCTCCATAACCTTTGAGAAGTCATGGAGATCAAGAAAGGTCCCAGAATACTGGAAGAAGGCTAATGTCACCTCCATCGACAAAAAGGGCTTAAAGGAGGATGCAGGAAATTATAAGCCTATCAGTCTTGCTTCAGTCCCTGGGAAAGTTATGGAATGTATGCTCCTGGGGGTTATCACAAGTCAAATGAAGCACATGATTAGGCAAAGCCAACATGGATTCAGCAAGGCTAAATCGTGCTTGACAAACCTGATCGCCTTCTACGACAAAGTAACCCCCTCGGTTGATGTGGAGCGAGCGGTGGATGTTGTTTACATGGATTTCTCCAAGGCTTTCGATATGGTTCCCCACAGCCTCCTCCTCGAGAAGCTCATGTGTTACAGTCTAGGCAAGTGGTCTGTGTGGTGGGTGGGGAACTGGCTGACGAGCCACACTCAGAGGGTGGTAGTAAATAGCTGCTTTTCAAACTGGCAACCTCTCAAAAGTGGGGTCCCCCAGGGATCAATATTGGGCCTGATGTTTAATATCTTCATAAGTGACCTGGATGATGGGATCAAGCGTACCCCTTATGAAGTTTGCTGATACCAAACTGAGTGGGGAAGTAAACACTTTGGAAGGCAGAGCCACCCTGCAGGAAGACCTGGATAGGCTGGAAGAGTGAGCTAACGAGAACCTCATGAAGTTCAGCAAAGACAAATGTAACGTCTTGTACCTGGGAAAACATAATCCAGGAGTGCTGCACAGGCTGGGATCTACTTGGCTGGAGAGCAGCTCTGTGGAAAGGGGGTCTTAGTGGACAACAAGCTCAATGTGAGTGAACAGTGTGAGTGGATTCCCCATTATCAGACACTTTCAAGATTCAGCTGGACAAGGTGCTGGGCCATCTTCCCTTGACTGTGTTTTTGCCAAGAAAGGTTGGACCAGGTGATCCTTGAGGTCCCTTCCAACCTGGTACTCTGTGATTCTATGGCTGGCTTCTGAAGACAGATGCTAGAAATGGCAAGTTTTTTTTGCAGACAGCGAGAATGATGCAGGAAATAAGGGTCAAGAGTACCTGCTTCCTTTTGCTTTCAAAATAAGAAAATTCAAGGCATGGTACAATGGAAGAAACTAAGTACCAGTACTTATGTCTTTGCTCCCTCTGTTCCTCCAAACCTTAACTACTTTTTTTACCCTGCCATATTCACTAACATATTTTTCTGTTTTCTTCCCTGCATTTGAAGTCACCCGAGCTAGCCCATTCCCTTCATAGTTTGGAAACTTTGAACAATCTAGTGTCTCTAGTAAGCCAGCAGCCCAAAAATCCCTTGTTGTCTACTCTAAAAGTTATCCTTTTTATTTTACATTTTGGATCTTTCCAACCCTAACCCTGAGGTTCTACATTTGAACCTCTCATACACTCGCATCCTTGCACAAACTCAGAAAATACATTTGCAATAACTAAGGACCTTTCATGGACACTCATCACTGACTGCAGAAGTGGAGCCAGGATGGAGGTGTGCAGTCTTTTGCGTCTGTAAGCACTCTCTCCTCTCCCCTCCTCCTGCTGGAATTCTGCAGGGCATGGGAGCAACACTGCCTCGGAAAAAGAGGTAAGCTGCAGTTGTGCAAACAGCAGAAGCCAGCATCTCTGGGATTGCTGGCTGCGATACCGGACAATCTGTCTCCGTGACTCCTGTTAGGAGTGGGAAGGAGAGAGTGAGAAGGGAGGAGATCAGAACACTATTCTTTTTATAAAGTGGGTTTTATTTTGGGTTTAGAAAGTTAAGCCAGTGCTTTCCATTTATCACCAGGAGAGTATTAAACTTAGGCTGTTTGCTTGAACAAGCTCAGGCTGCTGCTGGCACACCGCTACTGCTGCCTGACTACCGTTTGCCCACCTGACTGGCTGGCTCAGTCTGGCTCCAACTGCTTTACAAAGCCCTTGCATTAGGACTAATTGTTTACTCCTGGGGCTGGCAAAATGTAAGGATTAAGTTGATTTCTCTTGCATTTGTAGTGATGACTTTCTAGGGCATAATTCCAAAACAGTGTGGGAAAAAGCATACTACACTGAGTAACAGGTGACTTCTAAATGAGCTCTTCGGTCTCTGAAGTCATGTATATGTTTGTGAAAGGAGTAAATCCTTTTTTTAAAACATTTGCATGCCTGACCAGAACTAGTAAAATTATTCCTCCCTGATTTCTAAACTAAACAACTGGCATTTGAGAAATTAGTAAAGCTCGTTAGTTGAGATTAATATAATCTAATCTTGCAGTGGTATCATTATTATTTATTGGCAGATTTGATAGTGAGATCATAGGTAATGTAAATTTGGGAATTCCCCCCGCCCCCCCCTTTGATTAATTCAAGGCTGTTCCACTTTTAACCCCTAGAAAGTACACTCTCTGCCTGTACAGTGGTTCATACAAATTAATAACCGTGCCATTGAAACCATAGGTGAAGTGGTTGCCAACCAGAAATTTGTCTCCTCAAAGGAGTGCTTATCAGCGTAGCTACCACTGTACTTGTATAAGCAAGTGAGGTGAGGCTTAGGACCAAGTGATGGTGTCCATCAAAGTCATGCACTGACACCGTTTCCTCACTCTCTGCGCAAGAGAGTGTGAGCTCAGCATGACCTCAGTTTCTCCTCAGGCCAATGCCAGCTGAGGATTGCCAGAAGCAGGGATACTCATGAGATCTGAAATATAATCTCATCCCTGAGAACTACAATTATTCTACAGTAACTAACTTGTTCTTCGTGTATGTGCCTGAGCTATCCTAGTGTAAGCCCCTGGTAAGGCTATATCCCTCGAGCTGCTTTACTCATCTCCTGAACTTGGGAACTGTGGTTGTTTTTTTCAGTCCAAGGCAAGCTTGATCCAAAGGCCACCTCAGAATTCTTTGGGGAGTCGGACAGCCTCCTTGAGAAGTTGATATAGGATGCTTTGTGAATGCACAAGAGGATGCTTTTTGTGCACAACTGTCATGGAGGTTAATGCACTAGTATAAATTCTAAGCCCATCCAAATATACCCAGCTATTTTGGTATTTTTCTGATATGGTAGCCTTTAAGCCTTACATTTCCACCCTCCCTATGGGTAATGTAGACCTGTCAATATAGTGAAGCAAAACTCATGAAATCACAAAGCACATACCATTCTTCTGTGTTGTGGTTAATAGAACGCAGGCTAATTGGGTTCAGCAGAGGTATTAGCACTTTTGCCCCCCTTCTCCAAAGGGCTGTATAAATAGTTGGAACCAAAGTGCCCAGAGCCTGCTAACTCTTCTGGTTAGTGGTTGGTCCCATACGACTAAGCATCTCAGGAAAATGTTGTAAGGAGTATTTAGAGAGAATTCCAGCAAAAGCAGGTCATCTTCAACAGCCATGAATAGAATATTGCCCTTCAGAAACTTTGATACTAAAGTTTAAAAAAAGAAAAAAACCCCACAAACTAATTAGGCACACAGCAAATTGAAATTTGCAGCTCCACTGAACGGACTGTGACGTGACTCAGGTCCGAATGACAAGCTGGGATCTTCAGTACTGAGACACAGAGCAGATGCAGATAATAACATGCTGTCCATATGGAGAACTATTTTAATTTAAAAGAGTATCTGGTGAATATGTCTGTGCTCCTCATCGGGAATTTCTCCAAACATGGGAAGGAAGCTCAGCCCCCACAGTGCTGACACAAGCAAGATCACCTTGGGTGCTGAATGAATGGTACGGTGACACTGCAGCTAGACTGAGTCAAGTAGCTGGGCTGAAGACTTGTTGGATGCGTGTGGTTTTGATTGACATATTTCTGCCAGTGCAGAGCTCTGAAGATTGTAGTCACTAGAAGAACGGCTGTGATAGGGCATTCAAGACTACTAAAAGGAAAGTATCTGGTAAAAAACCTGTCAGCTCACCTACACTGGGCTTGGTCTTCATTTTAGCAATCATCATGTGTAGAGTACTGCACCTGGGGAGGAATAACCCCATGCACCAGTACAGGTTGGGGGCTGACCTGCTGGAAAGCAGTTCTATGGAAAGGGACCTGGGAGTCCTGGTGGACAACAGGATGATCATGAGCCAGCAATGTGCCCTTGTGGCCAAGAAGGCCAATGGCATCCTGGGGTGCATCAAGAAGAGTGTGGCAAACAGGCCGAGGGAGGTCATCCTTCCCCTCTACTCTGCCCTGGTGAGACCACAACTGGAGTGCTGTGTCCAGTTCTGGGCTCCCCAGTTTAGGAAGAACAGGGAACTGCTGGAGAGGGTGCAGTGAAGGGCCACAAAGATGATTAGGGGGCTGGAACATCTTTCTTATGAGGAAAGGCTGAGCAAGTTGGGTCTTTTTAGTCTGGAGAAGACTGAGGGGACATCTTATCAGTGCTTACAAATACTTAAAGGGAGGTTGCGGGGAGGAGGGGCCCAGTCTTTTTTCAGTGGTGCCCAGTGACAGGACAAGAGGTAACAGGCACAAACTTGAACATAGGAAGTTCCATCTAGACATGAGGAGGAACTTCTTGACTTTGAGGGTGGCAGAGCACTGGCACAGGCTGCCCAGAGAAGTGGTGGAGTCCCCGACTCTGGAGACATTCCAAATCTGCCTGGACGCCATCCTGTGCAACCTGCTGTAGGTGGACCTGCTCTGGCAGGGGGGTTGAATACCAGATGATCTCCAGAAGTCCCTTCTGACCCCTGCATTCTGTGATGTGTTTCTTTTACTTTATAGACCTTAGTTCTATGAGACTGTCAGCAATTGCTTTTGAATTGGGAAACTGTTTGCTGAGAAAATAAGCCACTTCTTCTCCACAATTCAAAAAACTAATTCCTGAGTTTACCTTGTGGGAATTTTGCTAGATTCAAAGGTTGGAACTCGTAGCAAGAAGGCAGTTGTGTGCCTTGTCGATTGTCTGTGCTGAGAATCATCTTCACAAAGACTCTGGGTTCCTTTGTTGTAAGGTTTCCAAACAACCTACAGGGAGATCCTTTAGGATAGACTGATTATTGTTAACTTCATGTCAGGTGTTAAGCCTTGTGCCTTCTGGGGAATATCCTTGTATTGCTTAGCTGTCCAGATAGATGTCGAACTGGCTGCCTGAATTCACAATGAGATTCTGATGAGCATAGCAGCACAGAATTCCAAAATTCCGCACATGACTTCAGGGTTTTTCCGTCATTTCAGCTCTGTGACAATATGAAATGGGATCACGACTGGTAATTTTTTATTCATTAAAGGCTTTGCCAGGGAATAGATGGAACTCTCACAGAATTGGAGCAGTAATAAATGAGCCTGGTAATACACATATGGACTTAACATAGGGCCTAACAGTGGTACCTTCAAACTACTGCAGCTGGGTGAAGTTTTTTGAAGCATCAGTGGTGCATGGAAGGGGACCTGCTTCCCAGCAGCAACCCTCTTGCTGATCTGCCATTGGTCAGGGTCATAATGAATGCCTAATAGAACTTTTTCTCCTTGCACATCAGCAGGAAGCTTTAGCAACAAGGAATAAGTAATGGGGCAAAATACAGGATCGTCACTGTTTCTTCCAGAGTACTTCACCTACCAAATCATCTGGGTAACAGTGTGAGTGTCCTGTCTTTGGAAGTGGGATGCCCACTGCTCTTAGCGCTTGGGGAACACTAAAAAGACCAAGCAGGATCCACGCTCCAACAGGTGGTTCTAATGATGTTTGGTTTTGATTTGTCAGGAGACCCATCAGTCCCCCAGTCAGAAGACAATGGGGAAGTGGCAAAGTGCCACTGGAAGCATGCCCACTGTCACTCAAGGTCCATGGGCTTGGAGCGACGGTCACATTTGCCTTATCCTGCCACCCTGAACCTGCAGCAGTGTCTTTGCACCTGGTTGTGTTCTTCGGGTTTAGGCTGGAATCAAGCTCTTCATTGTCACAAGGGTGTCTTGGGAAGGACAAGCAAAGGCAGAAAGCATTTTTGCCTAATGGGACTCATATATTGCAGGCTGATGACTGTCCTACCAGAAGTCTACTGAGGCTGAGCCTGAAGGCTTGTGGGCTGTGGCAGTCCTGGGATGGGATGGGATGGGATGGGATGGGATGGGATGGGATGGGATGGGACAGTCCCTGAAAATGGTGGTGTTTAAGGGAGAGGTTTCATATTCCGCTACAGAGACAGGCTGCCCATTTGTGCCTTCTTACTTAGGGATGCTTTTAAAGGTACAGTGAGGAAAAATAACTTGTAGGTTTTCTGAAGAGAGAAGTAGATAGATCTCTGGCTGTTTTGTGAAGCTGCTAGAAGCTGAGAAGAGCTGGAGCGGGGCATGCATTTCCACCTTTTTTTTTTGTCATGTAGGAATACAAGAAACTTCGAAAATTAGACCTTGTCACACAGGGCAGTGATATATACAGGATTTAAAAAAAACCCCAAAATAAAGTGAAGTGCATATGTGCTTACTGTTGTACTCCAGGGAGAATGTTTACAGGATGTTATAACAAACTGCATCTTTAGATTATTATTTTTTTTTAACAGCAGGACCATCAGTACTTACTAATTTAGTAGTTTGACTCAGCTAATTCTTTCAGGATCTATTTCCTACAAATTAAGAACACATGTATTACTATGGTAATATGCAAGAAGGTACTTAAACAACAATATTTTTATTTCAGGCTCCTTTCACTTTGAATTAAATATAAATGAATACTAAAAGATGACATTTCATAGCGTATGAGACTGATGATACAAATCCTGTCTCAGGGTGGTTTTTATTCCACATATTTTTTGATTACAGCTTTTGTAGTTCAAAGGCTGCTGTCAGAGCTTTGATGTGGGGAAACCTGCTGTGTTGTCATCTCTGGATACTAAAAGTGAATCACAGTGAATGCACGTTGGTGCTAAACACCTATTAGTAAGCAGCAGGCAAAGGCTACTTGTACATAAACAAATAAAAACCCCAATGAATTTGGTTTGTTGGGCTTGGGTTTTGGGTTTTTTTTTCTGTGAAAGATGCAACTATACAAGTTTGCCCTTGTAATAGTAGGTGTGTAATGCAGGTATGGTGTTTTTTATGGGGTTTTTCTTCCTCCTGTGCATCTGGGACTGTGCCAGGGCCTGAGGTACCTGCACAGCAGCGCTGCCAGCAAATGTTGCCTCTTGCCCCACTCCCCTCACAGGCAAGTGATATATGGAAGTATGGATATAATATATCTGTATATATATGGATAGTTATATCCATATATATATATTCATATATATATGAAGTATGGATATGAACATAGATATGTGTATGTATGTGCAAACTCCATGCATACAAGGCTCCATTTATACAAATAACTTCCAGCTTAAGGCTTTCGCGTTGGGAAATGCCCAGAAGATACATAGGTTATGCTTGAGCGTAGCTTGTAGTTCATGGCTCTGACAGCTTCCTCTGTGGTGGCGGTGAACAATTTTCCGTAAGTAAACCATCTAAAAAACGTATTTGGAATAAGAAACCAGATGCCGGTTTCTTAAGGGCCATTTGTTTTGACCATTAAAGTAAAAATCACATTAACAAAGGAAAAAGCCGCTGTTTGGGCCCTGTGAGACTGGAGCACCCAGCAGCGCACCGCTCCAGGCAGCAGGAAGGCCCCCCAGCCATTTTAAATTGGCTCTGTAATGCCAACCCGCACCTTTACGGCAGGTGCTCGCACCCTTTTCTCCTAAAGGCTCCACAGAGCTCATGTGTTGGGAAGCGCAGCCACAAGAGGATGCGCTGCCATGTTTGGGGTGCCCTCTTTCAAATCTAATGGAGTAGCGGGCTGAGGAGCCACCCCGTAAGAGGGGGAGTGGGGCGTGAGGCGACCCACCCTTCTGAAGCACGCGTGTCACCACCGGGCACCGAGGTCTCGGAGGCGGAAGGCAAGGGAGGGAGCAGGGACGGGGCAGACCGCGCTCCGCCGGGCGGCGTGAGGAGCTGAAGGCAGCCCCCTCGCCCCCTGCGCTAACCGACCCGCCGGGAGCAGGCCCTGGCGGCGGGCACCCTCCGCCCCGCCAGACTCGGCCCGCCCGCCATTCCGGACCTCGGCTTGAGAGCGGGTCTTCGCCCTGCGGCTGCTCCCGCGGGAGCGGGGCCCGGCCCGGGGCGGCCAGGCTGTGTGGCCCGGCGCGGCAGCACCACACAGCTCCCTTCGATAGCTCAGCTGGTAGAGCGGAGGACTGTAGAGGCAAAGCCTACGGGAATCCTTAGGTCGCTGGTTCGATTCCGGCTCGAAGGAGCAGCTCGATTTTTTTTCTCCTGCGCCGCCGCGCGGGGCGGCCACCGTTTATGCCTCCCCCACCCCCCGCCGGGAG
>VZSF01009465.1:197847-250027 GCA_013398295.1 Chionis minor | reverse complement strand
GGCCAGGTGCCGCCGCCCCGCCCCGTCCCCGCCGCCCCGCACTCCCCCCGCCGAGCTGTGCTGGCGCTGCTCTCGGCCTCCTGCCACCTCCCTGGCCCCGGGTGTCACTGCCCATCTCCATCCCGCCCTCCCTCCGCCCTCCGATTCCTCCCTCGCCTGGCACCCGCACAGGTATCTGTCTGTCTGTCCATCTGTCTGCTCTCTGGCTTACGAGCACCAGCTCTCGGGTGTAAATCTCGCCTCTCGCTTAGCGGCTGCTCTCACTGCTGAGCTTTCCCCCGGACCGCCGTTGTTGTAGCTTACCTACGCAACTCCTTAGCTTTTCCTTGCTCTGGTCACTGAGCCTGTCAGTACCGACTACGTTGTCTCTGCAGCAGCAGCTTCTCCTGATGGTTACTTTCCTTCTGCTGGAGTAATACTTCTTGCTTTTCTCATCCAAGCGGCTTTGGCACAGCCTTAACCCAAGGTTTGGGGTTGTTCAGTTAATGTTCAGGCCTGCTGATTCTTCCAACATCTTAAGTGCACCTGCTTTCTCTGATTTGGCGTAATTTTCGATTGAGGATGTCGTAATCTAGCCTAAAATATTCCTGAGAGAGAATGTTTTCCTCAAGAGCTCCAGCAGCAGCCCCAGATGGTTTTGTTACATCTTTGGTTTTATTGATATGAAAATGGGTGTGTCTTTACTTTGTATTCGGAAGGTGGGTCTTGGAGAACTGTTTTATTGCCATAGTTATTATTTTCCTAAATAGCAAATCAGTTTCTGAAAAGTGATAAAGAAATGTAAAAGAAGGATTAGAGTTGAGAAAGGAAAGAATGCTTAGTGAATAATACCAATGTGTGAATTACCTATGGCATCTGGGGTTTACCATGACTGCATACTTCTCATGGAATTGGGGGTGGTTTCAAAGTTACACATATTAAAACTGGTTCTGCGTTTTCCTCTGACATGAAAAGAGTTAATAAATTAGTCTTCTTTTTCTGCAAAACTGCAACTAAACCAAGAAAGCAATGCTTTGGGCTTCTAGTTGTGTAAGGAACAAAGATTCATTACGGGGCTTTGCCTGCAGAGGCTTACTGCTGGAGCTGTCTGTACTTAGCTGCCTGCAGAAATTATGTCAGAGAGAGAACGTTTCTTGTTATTCCTGGTGACTTCAAGATTGTTAATCTAGGTGTGGAGTAAGGAGAAGGTATAATTGTTTTGCACCAAATGGAATTAAGTTTGATTTTGTTAAACTGCTCTTGGTTTTTGCATTTGGAAGCTTATTTTTTTCCTTTAATGGTCCTCGACTCAGAATTACAAAGACAGCTAGCACAGAACTCATTAAATACTTTCTTTATTGTTCCAGACTTCTTATTTGATGAAATTTGGTGGCTGCATTCCACTTCTGTGCAGTATTTTTGCAGTGAAATGAACTATAACAACTCAATGTGTTTGAAAACATTTTATTTTAAATTGAAAACTGCAGTTAGTGGTCCCAAACATTCATGTGTATTTGATTTATGACCTACTGGTGTCCTGTTTAAACAAGACCGAAGACTAAACAGTTATTCATGTGGAATCAAGGTGCAAGAGGGGTTAGTGCCCGCTTGCCTGGCCTTCGTGCCCGTGAAGCTCATGGAGGCAGCTGTGCTGGTTTGGCTGTGGGACACGTGTGCTGCTGGAGAATTCCAGGTGTGGGATTCTAAACCACCACTGCTGGTGGGGACTCCATCTTGTCTAGTGCTGGTGCTCTCAATAGCATCACTGCCACGTACATGGAGTTCTTCCTCTTGTTTTAAAATCCCCGCAACTTTTTGTGTAACTGAAGACCCTGTTCTTGAGCTAGTTTGCCGTGTGCTGGGTGAGTAAGGCGGTCATGTTGGCAATCAGCTTAACCACACGACAAATGTTATTTGTAAGTAAATAGTATGGCTTGCTATGAAATAGGACTATAATATCAAGATATGTTTCTGATAATACTAAGACAGACTCCTGAAGCTTATCAAGAATCTGTGGACAAGAGACCAAAAAAAAAAAAGAGGTGGGAGGGGGAAGAGAAAACTCTTAGGTGCCTGTTGAGTTTAAATCCTATTTTCTTAAGTCTCAAGCCGCTTAATGCAGAACTCTTACAATCATTGTGTTTGCAGCTTATTTTTTTGTAAGTACTGTGAAGAACTTGCTGTTGACTTTTAGACCAGCTTACTGCTTTGTATTTCGCTGTCTCCACGAAGTTTTATTATATTTACGTGTTACTAACTATTTCTACTGCATCATGAAGCTAAGTAGGGCAAACCCAGATGTGGTGTAGGATGTAGAACCAATGTTAAATACACTGGGTCTGCAAGAGCTTGGTACATATTATCTTGTAGCAATGCTTTCAGCTAAGTAGTGCTCTTCTTGAATGACCATATATTTGTGTCATTCACAGAGAACATACTCACTTCATGGGGAAATAGCAAATATACATAAATGGATGATCAGCATGCTGTGTGGGTGAATTGCATGCTCTGGAAAATAATGTAGAGATCTGCCATTCAATCAGTTCTTAGGACACCAGCGCAGGTTAATTCCATTACCGGGAAAGGATTTTTTTACCTTTGGTTGAAAAACAGAAGTAATTTTCAAGGCTGAGCAGAACTAATAAATTTAGTTTTGAACATGAGTTTATGATATTTATATAGTGCTTTATACTGATAATAAAATGGAGAAAAAATAAGATTACAGTGTAAAACTGCTTTTAATTAAAGCTGTGTATTGCGATGTGAGGCCCTTGTTTGTGTGTTTGCTGTAAGTAATGTGGAGGAACTGCTCATCTTGTTGTTAGGCCTAAATTTCCGCATGTGTTTGAATTTATGCTAACAACAGTCACTGACATATAAGTTTAAGTGATATTTCCATGAAACATTTCACTGTGCTGCTTGTTTGTAAGGCTTTGTTTATCGAGGCTGTGAATTTTGCGTTTCTCCAGTAGATGGAGTGTGATCTACATGGAGTCACAGAGGTTACCTGGCTTCCTGCCCTTCTGACTCTTAACTTAGAGGGTCACCACTGATACTGTAGTTTTTTCTTGCTGGAATATTTCTGTCTTCAAAGATTTGTATCTAATTCCTGTAACATTGAAGCAGCACTTTTATTCAAGGCAGAAGCCCACTTAAAATCTCAAGTTGATGCTAAACTACTTGACACCCTTGTTGTGTTTGGTGTTTGAGCTATGGAGGTGGAACATGAATGTATTTTCCTGACTAGCAAACCACTTTATCTCATAAGCTCATTTGTGTAAAATAAAGATTCATAACTATGTTATAAAAACATGATCTTAAACAATAGCTTTTACTTCAAATTTAAGTCTGGACTTGAAATGAATTATCTGTCCGTATTCCAGTATGTGGCCTTGAAATTCAAATTAATTCTGTTCTTTGACATAGTGAAGATCAGCCACTGCTGGAGGCGGATCTTATGTTCATGCAAATTCCATATGTCATTTTAAACAATAGGTACAGATTGGAAAAAAGCTACAAGTAGTTAGAAAAAATAAGTTCTTTAGAGTTTTTTTTTAAAACTCTTTTTCTATCTTCTTCACTCTTCTGTTGTACTCTGCAGTGAGGAAGACGATGACCTTCAATATGTGGATCATGACTATGAAGTACCACAGCAAAAAGGTTTGAAGAAGATATGTAACAGGGTGAAATGGACACGTGATGAGGTAATACCCTTTTTTTGGCTTTAGTTTCATTCCCATATGATATGGATAGTACATGAAATATATTGTTATTTAGTATCGTATTGGGATAGCATGTAATATTTATTGGCTGAGGTTATGTCTTAACAGGACGAAAGGCTAAAGAAGCTGGTGGAACAAAATGGTACAGATGATTGGGCTTTCATTGCTAGTCACCTACAAGTAAGTTGAATCTGTTTCAGTTAGGTTTCCTTTTAATATTTATTTACTTTGGTCATGTGTCTAGTTTGGAAATGAGGTGAAATAGAAATCAGGAACATATAATAGTAAAAAATATTTTAAAGGATGCTTCTAAATGGGACTTGATCTAGCTTAGATCTTGGAGAACCTCATCAGTTCAGGCTTTGGCTCAAGTGATGGTCTAAAAATATCAAAAATAATTTATTCATTCTGTCCACACTTGCTATTTGTCTTCATTCTGGAATATATTGCTGCTTCCTATTCACTTGTGGTGGTTACATCTGCAGTAAGCAGGTTGCTTCTGAAGCAGTTAGGAGAGTGGGTTGCATCTGAAAGATTGCTTTAAAGCAGTAGGATCAGTTTCTTGAACATCTTAGGAAAGGGGAGGTGTGGTGTGGTTGGGTTTTGGTAAGTTTTTTTGGGGTTGGTTTATTTTTTTTTTTAAACACTTGATGTCTGCTTCCCTCGCATATGTAAATCTTTCCAGCCAATTATATCTTCAGTTGCTATGAATGGAACCTTAGCAGGTTTCTTGGAAGTTTCCTGACACTTAAAATTTCTTATTCTGTTCCAACGGTCAGGTCGAATGAGTAAAAAAGACCTGTTGGTTCAAACGTTAAATGACTCCTCAGCTGTATGAGCTGCATCAGTAGAAAATACCTGCAACTCGAATCAATGATGTCTATTTCTCTTCTGATTTAATGTTATAAAATGCCTACCATAAAACCATGGCTAGAATCTAAGGCTGAAATCGCTACCTGGAAGTGGTGTTGAATATTCAAATGTTAGAAATAAAAAAACTTTACCCACCCCCACCTCCTGCCTTTGTGGCTTTTATAATATTGAGTGGGATGATATGGCTGTATAGAATTCCTGTGTAACTAGGTAAAAATAGACTTGAATTCTAAATGCTAAACAAGTGTAACTTTTCATTGTTCTCATCATATTTGTGCAACTGTGGCGCTTCTGATTTTTTTTTTTCCCCAGGTGGCAAAGTATAGATATTGTGGAATGAACTCAAAGCTTCTAAATTTAAAGGGTGCATAAGCAAATCACTATTCCTTATGTGTGTATTATCCCCTCCCAAAAAGCAGTGAAATGAGTGAATGGCAGAGGAGAAAGACATTGTATAAAAAAGCTTTTATATTAAACTGTTTTAAAATACAATTGTTGCATCTAACAGTTTTGTTTTCAGCTGGAGAACTTTTTATTAAACTAAATTTTCTGGAGACAGAAAGGTGGGCCCAAGTGAGGCTGAATAAAAGGCTCCCCAGATGTCATGGGAAACACGCATGAGGATCAGGTTGCCCACTGCAGAATCATTGAGGTTGGAAGGAACCTCTCAAGATCATCTGGTCAGAGCCCCTTGCTCAAGCAAGGTCAGCTGGAGCAGGCTGCCCAGGACAATGTCCAGTTGGGTGTTGAATATCTCCATGGGTGGAGACTCCACAGTCTCTCTGGGTGACCTATTGCAGCTTTCAAATTACAAAGCTGAATAACAGAGGCTGGCGTAATTAGCACTTACCTTCTTATTGCTGGCCTTTTGCTAGGAAAACCAAGCGTACCTTGAGTTACTAGCACGTAAAGGCACTCAAACTGCCATGTTTTCAGAACCCCATTTTGCTATTGGGCTGGGCACAAGTAAAACTTCCCCCTACTTTGCCCAAAAAAAGCAAAGATGGCTTAAAGGTGACTCTCGAGAGGGAATGCATCTTGTGTTCTCTTTCAGTTTGTTGTGGCTAAGGCAGACCTGAAACAGTTTTATTTCTTCATCCCATCATTTGTTTCGCTCTTCTCCCCCAAATATGACATGATTTCAGAAATGCCTGGGAGGTAAAAAACACTAAAAGGCCACAGTTTCAAAATTTTTCTTTCACTGAAAATGGGAACAGCTATCCTATATTGACCATGTCTTTTTTTAGCTTGTCTCCATCAGGAAATAATGCATTGTAACAAATTCTAGTGTGCTGTTTAATCATACGGTGCCTATTTGTGATTAACTTGATCAATGTAATTTTAGATGTACAAACCCAGTGTTTGGAATATTTTTTCTGGTCTTGCAGACTGCTTCTTGTTTAACTTCATCTTAGCATGGTAACACCTTTTCTTGGTAGATAAGCCCAGCAAAACCTTGAAATTGGTACTTGCTATCCATCAGCTTCCACTGAAGAGAATAAATCATCATGTCCCAGTGTTACAAAAGGCATGCTACTATGCTGTGGTGGGGCAGGCTCTTATCTGCATATTTCTAAGGACTGGATCAACTGCCCTGAGAGCCCCAAACTTTCTTAGAGACAGTTTTTAGGAGGCTAAGTGAAAGCTTACTTCTCTTTCATAACTGGGAACAATATTTCAAAAGATCCTTAGTGAAGCTGTAGAAAAGCACCATCCGTCCTGAGCAGAAAAAGCAATGTTGTTTAATTAGTATGTGTTAACTAAACTTGATATAAATCTGTTTTCCTTAACACTCTAGTAAAGAGCTGAGAATATATTCGAGACTTAGAAAAAAAGTTTATTCTTTTCTTTGAAAGACAAAGTATTTCCTTTAAAAATTTCTTTCCTCATATAGGTTATAGATAATGTCAAAAGCATGTCAATCATAAGGTTCAGAGAAGGTGTGGAGTAACGAGGACAAAAATAATTTTAAATTTTTCTTTAAAGAAGAGTAAGTTCTAAAGTTGATTATCAAGTAAGAACACTGAAGTAGTTAGATTAGAGCTTTGTGCAAGGCTCTTTTTTCTGGAGAAGGGTTTTTATAAGCGAATGGAAGAAGAAATAATAAGAGAGTTTATTATATTTAGAACAAATGTCTGAATAAGTCTTTTAATTTGAAATAAGATAATAATTCTGGCTAGCTAATACTTAGTTTTATGTATTCAAGAGTTTAACAGCTACATCGGTCTTCTAAAACTATTTCAGAATCGTTCAGATTTTCAGTGCCAGCATCGATGGCAGAAGGTATTAAACCCAGAATTGATTAAAGGTCCCTGGACTAAAGAAGAAGATCAGAGGGTAATAAAAACTAATTGATACTGTACTGTACTCTTTTACTGTAATAAAGTTGGTATATGACTGCTAAGAATGTGTACTTTTTCTTAGGTTTCATCTCCACAAAGATGATGTCTATTGCATCTTGTGACATAGATAATTACATTATGCTGTGTGAGAAGAGAACAAAAACGATGCAGCTGCTCTTAAGTAGATGGAATGTCTGGTCTGCTCAAGCGTTTCATTTCCCTTTGCTCAGACCGCTAGCTGAACTACCCTAGCTTACCAAGTAGAGGAGATCTCTCTATAGCACTAAAGATCAAAGGTCTCATTTACATCTTTTGTTCCTCAAACCCACCAGACTTAAAGGGGTTGGGAATAAAGGAAACTATTTCATACTGTACCATTAAAGAAGCCAGTAATGGTCTTTTAGACTCCTTTTCCCCATCTCTGTTAATCCACACTGCAGCTTTTTGCCTGCAAAACCTATACTGCCCTCTAGGGAGGTGCACGTACAGCTTTCACATAAGGTGTTTCAAATCGACTGCCTATTACCACTGTTTAAAACTGGTTTGAGATGTTTAAAATTAGTATTTGTCAACTTGTGAATATGGTCTTCCTAACCTATTTTTTTGTAGTTCTCAGTCTTTTAAGAAAAAGCTTTTAATGTGTAAAAACACATAGGAATGGGATAAAAGTTGGGAAAAGAGGTGTTTGGTTTTTCTTGTACATATATTGTTGAAAAAAGTTAAACCAAGCATCTTTACCAGCTGCTTCTTTTTGTTCTTTCCTAATGTCAGCTTATATAATGGGTGACAGAAAGGAAACTCCCAAATGAATGTTTTCATCACTTCTATTGTAAATGCAGTGGATTTGGAGTTAACAAGCAATGTTTTGATTTCTTGAAAAGTACTTTTTAAAACTCCAAGTCACCCTCTGCCTCCTTAGGCCTAGTATCTTATCAAGTTGACTATTATAACGCTATTCTAAAATGTGATTTTATCAGTGTTATCAGTCTTTGATTAGGAAAATTAGGGTTTGGAATTATAAACATGCTTTCATCTGTGTTCCAGGTTATTGAATTAGTTCAGAAGTATGGTCCAAAACGCTGGTCTCTAATTGCAAAACACCTGAAAGGAAGAATAGGCAAGCAGTGCAGAGAGAGATGGCATAACCATCTCAATCCTGAGGTAAAAAAGTCTTCGTGGACCGAAGAAGAGGACAGAATAATCTATGAAGCTCACAAGCGTTTGGGAAACCGCTGGGCTGAAATAGCAAAACTTCTTCCTGGAAGGTGCTTTTCAACTCTGTTTATGTTAAATATTGGAATATGGAAAGCAGTCATTGTACAACTCTTCCCAATGTCATTTGTTAGTTAGAGAGTATCTGTTGAAACCTATGTCACAACATCTTTATCTTGATAGATGCTGAAATTTTTTAAGATCTTTTGTGTTTGATTATGTATTCTTAAAAAGCCATAAAACAAATAAAAAGATCTCTAACACTCTGCAAGATCCTTCAAAAATCTTCCTGTTCACTTAGGAAAAAAAACCTGTCACCGCAAGTAATAGCGGAAGAATGCATTAACATCTATGACTTGATATCAAAGTGCCTTCATTAATACGCATTTGAGGGTGACTTTCTTCTTGGTTTAAGATCTGAAATTCTTTTTTTTTTTGTTTACTTTTTGTGGAACACTTCTTGTTAAACAGGACGCTCCAAAAAGAGAATCTTGTTGACCTTCAAAAGTCCAGGCTTAGGAGTCATGCATTGCAAAGCCAGTTTGTTACCACGTAGTCTCTAAGTTAAGAATGAATTGTATGGATTGTTCGCCTTATCTTTGTTTCAAGTGTGATTGCCAGTTATGTGCTTGTGGAAAACAAAATTTTAGTGCATAAAGTGTTTAATGAAATAAATTTTTTTACCTTGTACTGTTAATTGAAATTCAATGTTAAGCTGTCCCTCTCTGAATTCAGTCTGTGTGTTCAGGAGGTGACTGTCTAGCAGTGCCTAAGGAATGTCAGCACTTGTTATGTTAGGAGAATGAGACCTTAGAGATATGTGTTTAAAAATTTGGCATTTTGATTAAGTACACAATCTATGAATCACAGGAAATCCTTTGGAGGAATGTTAAGGGAATGGACTGCATCTTAATAGAATTCCAGAGAGGGTAGATGAGTTGTAAGGACAGAGGCATTCCTAATTCACTAACTTATATTTTGAAAATATATCCAAGTTGAGACTCTTAGCTAAAGATTGGATCCTACACCTAGAATACTTGCAAAGAGTCTAATGCTAGTGGGATGAAAAAGGGGAACAATTCTTGTAGTTGAGCTTAAATGAAGAATGGGGCTTAAAGTAATTTTTATTTCTGTGAACCCCTTTCTAATGCTAGTAATAACATTGCCAGTATTTTAGACTGTAATGCCTTCATACTCTACTCTTGCCTTAATGCTTGTTTAATATTTAAAGTGATTTCAGCCTGCTTCTCAAACTGCAGGCTTTTTCTTTCCAAGAAGAATGACAGTGTGTACTGGTCTTCTGCCATGCCTGCTTCCCCCATACACGATCAAGGGCACCAAGAAGTAGCGAGATATTCTCCCACAAAGCTATGTGTAAAACTCGGAGCTGGGAATGCAGTTTATAATTGGAGACAAACATTAGGCACAGCCATTATGCTGTGGGACAGTAGGATGGTTGCCTTAGCTTCACGCTCTGCAAATTTATATCAGAGGGTAAATAACGTAGTGACAGAGAACAAATAGTTGTTCCAAGTATCCAAGAAAAAAAATGGTAACGTGCCAGAACCAAGGCTTTCTCTTTTGCTACTTTTAATTTCCTGCAAACTTGAAGTTTAGTAGGAGGAAGTTTTAAAGAGTGGTTTTCTAATCATTATGCCAAAGCCTCACTGATAATAGAACAAAGCAGTCCAAGCTGCTGGCACTTTCTGGTTTTGTGGCTTCAGATTAACAAACAGGACTGTACAAACCCTGTAAATTATGCTATATATTAAACTTTGAGATATGGAAACCAGTCACTATTGTACACTTTCATTTTAGGACTGATAATTCAATTAAAAATCACTGGAATTCAACAATGCGAAGAAAGGTGGAACAGGAAGGATATTTACAAGATGGCATAAAGTCTGAAAGAGCTAGTTCATCCAAACTTCAGCCCCAACCTTGTATGACTATGGAACACTTGCACACTCAGAATCAATTTTACATACCTGTTCAGACACATGTAAGTTCAAAATCCAAAATAATTAGTGTTTCCCAGTTTCAGAGAATTCATTGGGTTTGGAACAAGAAACCAATCTCAAAGAATGAATATCTGTTGATTTTTTTGGTTGATGATATGGTAATTTAGGCTTTGTAAGCCATAATAAATAGTTTACGTACAATAAACTAGAGATAATTTTATAGCCTCCTTTTCTTTAGGGTTTGTAAAATCATTTATGTCTTTTTAGATCCCAGCATACCAGTATGCCTCACCAGAAGGCAGCTGTCTAGAACATGCTTCAGCTTCTTCCAACTTAGTTCAGGTAAATTGTCAACAGACATTGTAAATGAAAAGAATGTACTGTGTATTATGCTGTAAAATTAAGAGTTTAAAAACCTGTAACTTCAAAATGCCTTTAAGTCTTTATCATTCACCTAAATTTTTGTAAGGGTTCCTCTGTAAGCAGGTTTGCTAGCTTAATTAGTAGTTTTCGGTAGGAAAAAGGATCTATCTTTATACATCCCAGAAACAGTTGTGCTTACTTCTGAACAGAAATATGGCTTAAAACATAGTCTGCTAGTTAAATCTTTAGGTTAACATGATGACCTCTTAGTATTACCTAACTTCTGAGAGATTTAAACACAAGATTTTAACACTACTTTACATATGATAAACACTACTTTATATATGTAATAAATATAACCCTATCTGAAAGGCTCAGTTCAAATAACTTACTGTGACTTACACTTATGGCTGTGCTTTTTTGTTCTCAATAGATTTTATTTTTTTCTGACGGATAAACTTCTGTCAGTCAGTTGAAGATTCTCTTGCAGCCTTCTAAATGTATTGTAAAGTACTGAGAAACTTTAAAACAAAGAAAAATAATCGGATGTATTTATTTCCTTTTGCTCCTTTGGACTCACTTAGAACATATCTGTGCTAGACGTGCTAGAAGCATTCTGCAGAACTCTATACCTAACCTTAAGTTTTCCTGTGCAAGTCATCTGTTTCCTGTTACGTTTTCTTCCCTGATCTCAGTATAATAACAAAGCCTTATATGGCCTTTGACACTCTGGATTGTCCTATACAGAAAAGTATAAGATACTTTCTGCTCTTTGAAGTCTTCCCTAAACTGGGGAGTATAATTAGTTTTGGAACTCATGGCATATTATCTATATCTCACTTATCTATATTATAGCAATAATAGAAAGTTTTAAAGAGGTTAAAAATAAGCCAACCAGCCAAAACCAATCAGTTAATTTTCTTTTCTGATAGTAGTGGTCAGATTACTTGTATAGACACTCTGTCAGCAAATGTGGATTTGAAACACTTTATTGCACACTTAGAGAGGATAAATAACTCAAAATTCTAGGAAGCACATGAAAACACAAAGGTGTTTGCCAAGGTGCCAATATTGTTGTTCCTATCAAATATAGAACTGAGTGGCTTGTGGTTAAAAAGTGCTATAGCGTACTGAGCACTTACAGGCCATATTTGAAACTTCCTGCTATGTGTGGATTTCTGTTAAAAATATAGCTGTGTTATAATGTAGAATCTTTACTGTGGAGTGGTGGCAGAGGTGGAAAATAGTAATGGCTTCTTTCTTAATTTTTCCAGCAGTCATTTATTGATGATGATCCTGATAAGGAAAAGAAAATAAAGGAACTTGAATTGCTACTAATGTCAGCAGAGAATGAAATCAGAAGAAAACAAGTGTCTTCTGTAAGGACTGTAAATTTCTGTAAATATTTGAATATGCTTTACTGAGATTAATTCTTAGCAATTTAGTAATGGATGTTTGGTTTTGTGTGGTATTTTTTCACCTGACCTTCTAAAATCAAACCTATGGCTGTTGGGTTGTAAAATAAAGTGTATATATTACAATTGAGGCAAATTATTTTTACTGCAGTTTTCTAAACTGTAAAAACAGCAGAAATACGACTTGCAATTTGTCAGTTGTTCCTAAGGGCCAGGATTTTAATCCTCTTCAAGAGGTAGCGTGCTTGTTGATATCGCCGCCATTCAGTTTTAAGGATCAGCAATGCTGATCATCTGTTCAACTGAGAAAGGTGAAAAACATGTAGGTTTCGCCCTATTTGGTTTCAAAACATCCTGTAGATTATATTTTTATCAAACTTCTGTGTAAGTGCTTGCAATACTTAATTATCTGCGTCTGGACATGACAAACAGTATATAAATTTGCACTGTACAAAATTTACATGTACCTCGGCGGAATGAGGAAAACTTGGAGATGACAGTCACTTATTTCCTCAGGAAAAGAGGGCTGTGGACAACATCAGAACCCTGACATATTGATCACTAATTTAGATTACAGGTGAACTTCCTCTTTTTTGTGGCAGAGCTGTTCCTGGCGTTCTTTTGAAACACTGCAACGTTCTGCTTATTCAGTGGAATCTGCTTTGCTTTTAGATTTCCAGTGAAAATTAACATCTGTTTCTTGAGTACTAAGCAGTGTACTAAAACGGGATAACCATTTAGAAGTTAAGTAAACTATCAATGCAGAATCTGTGTTAAAAAAGTCGGATCAAACAAGAAGTATTTCACATTCTAGAAACAGTTTCTAATCTTAAAATGTACCTGTGTTCTGTAGTGAAGATGTCTTCGTAATATACTGATGTTCAGGAACACAGGAAACTTGCATCAGAGATGGCTTCCAATACAACCCATAATTATAAGTTATAAGCATGTATAAGATATAAACGAGAGGTAAGATAAAAATCTTACACAGTTTGAGAATGTTGGGTATGTTAATGTAAGGAAAAGACTAACTGCATTAATGCAAACAGATAATTAGTGTTTGAAAAAGCAGAAAATTAATAGTTATCCTTAATCTTTCCACATACTACTTTTTTTTCCTTCCCTGCGGTCACATAATTGACTTTTCATCTTCTAAGTTGAATAAGATTAACATTTTTCTTCATACTTTTTAGCAAGCTGGAAACTTACCTTGTTGGTCTGGAAGTTTTGTCATGGAAGATTGTGTGTCTAATACACTAAATAGCCTTGGGGAACAAACAAGTGAGTTCTACAGCATAGATGGGACCCAGGGTACATCTGTTCAGCAGAATTCACCTCCTAGATACTTGGCTGTGGAAGCAAATACAATGTTATCATCTCTCCAAACCATCCCAGAATTTGCAGAGACGCTAGAGCTTATTGAATCTGTAAGTCCATATTTATTCTAAAAAAATGTTTACTTAGGAATGTCAACTTCCACAATACATATAAAATACTCTTGAAATTACCTTATGCTGTACTTGTCTGTAGTTTCACCCCTATTGAATGATTTGTTTTATTGTCTGTTTTAAAAGAATTGTGGTTTAAAACATGCATTATATTAGGATTGTGTGAAAGGTAAAGGGAGAATAATTCAGTATGTGGCTTTTGGAGGTAGGGAGCTGTTAGATTGGCTTGTACATTATGAAATAATCTTGGATAAGCCTGCTAGTGTTTGAGCATTTTTCACCTTGCCTTGTAGGATCCTGTAGCATGGAGTGATGTCACCAGTTTTGAGCTTTCGGAGGCTGTTGCATCTCCTGTCAAGCCGGCTCCAGTAAAACTAATGCGGATTCAACACAATGAAGGGACTGCTGAGTGCCAGTATAATGTCAGCGTTGTGCTTGATGGCAAAAAACACAGTAGCATCAGTGGTGAGGAAGAAGCAGTTTTTCCAACAACCCCAGACTTAACTAAATTCAGCACTCCACCTACTATCCTAAGAAAGAAAAAGAGATTGCGTGTTGGGCAATCACCAGTTAATGAACTGAACGATGGCTCGTGTAATGACGCCATCAATGTTGCACTAAAGCATACACCAGTGAAAACACTACCGTTCTCTCCATCACAGGTGGGTTTATGTTTAAATATGGTTAAACTATCAAGACTGCAGTGGGTGGATTATAAATTACGAGTACTTTCTTCCGTAGTCATACATTGTAGCCTAAACAAATATGTCCAAAAACTTCTTAAAACACCTATGTAAGGGCAGATATATTAAAAAGAAATTGTTAAATAACCTGTTTCCTCTGTTTTGAAGACTAAGGGGGGAGAGGAGTGGTGATTTAGGTCTCCACTCACACTTTCTCATGCAAATAATTGTTGATAGAGACCTATTGTCTCTGTGACCTAATTAAGCAGCAGGGATTTTAAGGAGAAAATCAAGGTTTCAGCAATAACTATTGCAAATATCTTGGAGTATAAGTCAAGAATAGTTTATTGGGGTTTGTCAGTAAAAGCCCTTCAGATATAGGCATGTGATTTTTTTTACTGCTCAGTACAGTGGTGAAGTTTTGTCCTATAAGGTTGCTTTTTTTTTTTTTTCTCTCGCACCTAGTTTTTCAACACTTGTTCTGGAAATGAACAATTTAACCTTGAAAATCCTGCATTTACATCGACTCCAATCTGTGGGCAGAAAGTTCTTATTACGACTCCTCTACACAAGGAAGTGACACCAAAAGATCAAAAGGAAAATGTGGGGTAAGATTGTTACATTTAACATCTGGTGGTGTTGCTCAAATAAGAACAAGTTTTTCTAAACATGGAGAAATTAGTCTACCTATATGCATACTGTGAATGAGTTTTAAAACCCCTAACACTTAACTACTTGCGTACAAACTGTCTTTCTGTTTTTAAATTAACAGAAAGTGACTTGTACTCAGATAAAATTTTTCCTTTTTAAAAATACTGAACAAAATCCAGTTAAAGTTCAATACATCTGGGATAATGTTCTGGTGACCTTAATACTTTCAGATGCATGGTGGTGTATCTGTTGTGTAAATGGAGGTATTTTAAAATGTTTCTTAGATTAATTTTACTACATTACCGTTGATAAAGTAAAATATTAAAATGCATGTATGAACACTTTTCTATGCTTGAATAGTTTTAGAACTCCCACAATTAGAAGATCTCTTTTGGGTTCAACACCAAGGACTCCAACTCCCTTTAAAAATGCTTTGGCTGCTCAGGAAAAAAAGTATGGTCCCCTCAAACTTACGGTATGTGATGACATTGTTTATTTTCTTCTTTGTTAAAGTCTAAATGCCATCTTGGTTTTGAGATATTATAGCCCTCAACATGATCTTAGAAAGCATTTTCTAACAATGCTCTTGTTTCAGTGATATTCGATAGAGAATAGCTAGAATGTGAATCAAAAATGTTTCAGATTTTGTATGTTAGACTCGTATCCTTCAGTGTAGTGTGGAGGCATTGTCTTTTTGAATGGTATTTGGAACGTATCATCATTTGATCCATAGTAACCTTAAACACATTGGTTCCACATTTGTGAGTTGTTTTAAATTTGTATAACCTTGTTAACACTGCACCTCTTATGAGATGGTAACATCATTGTCTGAGATGTTAGTTTTAATACATTAGCATTCTGTTTTTTCAAAAGAAAATTTGTAAGTGAGAGTGAATAGGTGTGGATCCTCCAGCTGGATAATCTAGTAAGAGCAAACTGGTGCAGATGAATGTGACTGACTTAGGTAAAGCAATTTGCACATTTGACTTGAAAAACTGCATTATCTTTGAATCCTCTGGACTATGTAAGAGCTGAGTTGTTTTCTGGCTTTGGTTCTTCTACAGTGCTAGGACTGAAACTAGATGTTTACCGCAGCATGCTAGTATTCTGAGAATTTTTTTGATGGGAAGATGTTTGGAAGTGTTTTATCCATCCTAGGGGCTTACTTGAGTGACATCTAGAATTTTCTTCATCCTAAAAACCAAAATCTTAATGTAGCAATTCATGATTCCTCTGATTCTTCTAGCTGTCACAGAAGACTTTTTTTTTGGTTGACTGTGGATAACGTTACCTTTTTGTTTGTTTGTTTGTTCCAAATTAATTCAGTTTTTGCTCTCTTCTTAGCCTAGCTAAGGTGTGTTAATGCATAATAACTTTTGGAATTCAGTAGACATATGCTTTTCAAGTTCTGAAAAAATTCCAACCAATATATATTGACTACTTCTTTTCTGCAAACACAGAAGGTAGCTCAGACTTTGCCACAGGGCTTGGCACCATCTGTGTTACCCTATAGATTCACAGTTTCTCACTATGCAAATGGAGTGGTTTGGCATTCCTGTTTCTGTCCACTATTAACCTCCTGTTCAAAATCAAATTTTGAGGGCTTAAGGGAATTCTTCTCCTGTTGGTACACAAAGGAGCCATCTGTATGGCTTCTGTGAAATTCTGTACTGTACGTAGGACTATCAATGTCTTATTCAAAGACTTGTGTTAAGATTGATATAAATTCCTTTTCCAACAACAATCATACTATTATAGTACAGTTTTTTAGTATGTTTGTATGCGTGTATGTATACATATATGTGTTTATGTATCATTTAGTATATATAAAGTATTTTTATCCCTTTTGTCAGTGGATAACCATTGCTAATAAATGCAAACAAGTAGTTTGCATGTCATCTTCAATGCTGCCTTGCTTTTTTTGAGGCACTGTGTCCATGTATATGTTTTATCTGGCTAAAAATAATGTGGAGTAAAATGAATTAAAGTCTGCATAGCCTTGAAATGTTGATCTGTAGCTGTTAACTACAACAGCTTAAATCTTTTTTCTGTTGCTATATTTTGCAAGTTATCTTTTCTGGCCTATATTAGCTGAAAGTAGAGTATGGTGAAAACTAGGAACTAATAGACTTCCTGTATTTTCTCATCCAATTTTAATTAACTCAGTCACAACCACTTGCCTTCTTGGAGGAAGACATTAGGGAAGTTTTAAAAGAAGAAACTGGAACAGATATATTTCTCAAGGAGGAAGATGACACTGTGTATAAAAGCTGCAAGCAGGAGGTAACATTACAATAATAATTTCAAATAAGAAGTAACTGCTTTTAAATAATATTTTACAATTTTTCTGTGCAACGTGTTTATTGCAGCACAACTCTTCTAAAAAAGTCAGAAAATCACTGGTCCTAGATCCATGGGAAAAAGAAGAGGTTGGTGCCCAGCTCCTCACAGAAGATAATAGTTTAGATGTACAGGTAAGTATTAAACTACTGAAGAGTGTCACTGGCTGCAATATTAATACAGAACTGAGTATCTTTCATTCTACCAACTACAATAATGTGTTTGGATTGAGGCTAGATTCATAAATCTAGAAAGTAAAAATCATCTTCGGTTTGAAATAGTACTTGAAGTACAAGCAATACTTGAACATGGGGCTTGAATTCATGCACGGATTCTTCTTTTCAGGCCTTCCGAGCAAGACTGGTGATGTGGATACGTTGTAGATTTGCTGTTATAGCAAAGCTGCTTCCATGCCGGTTGCCTACAAATTTTAGCATGGCAGCGGGGTTGGAACTAAGTGATCTTTAAGGTCCCTTCTAACCCAAACCGTTCTACGATCCAATGATACACAGCACACTGAAGCTGTCTGTAATATGGCAGGAAGGTGGTGTTTGCCCCTGTGTTTTGCACGCTTGACAGTCTGGCAGACATGTTCTGAAGAGACCTAGTTGCACACTAGGTAGCATGTTTTTGCTTTTCCCACTTCACATAGTAGAGGAATGCTTGAAGAAGTAGCAAGCACGTAGAAGATGAGGTTTGTAGGCTTCCTCTGCCTGAAGGAAATAGTTTAGATATGGGGCTGTTTTGGTCCCTCATTCTTTTAAAAAGTAGCCTAATCCAGTTGACTGATTGTATAGATTAATCTTTAGTCTTGTAGTTTGTAGGAAAACTTTATTCTAATCTAGTTCTTAAATCGATGCGTGTATGTGTTTAATTCTTCAAGAGCAAATGTCTGTGACTCTTGATCAGGTATAAAGCTATCTTCAAGAGGCCTGAGCCAAAGTCTTTAAAAAGAACAGGGGCTTAGGTGATACTCCTTTCTAATTGTTGTAGCTGGTTTTCTAAATTGGTTCTTAAATATCTCAGACTCCTTGCCAAGCCTTGGTGTCGGTCCGCTGGGTGTTGGGTGCTCTGCCACCTAGTGGAAACTCCCCGCTTCCCCAAGAACTTGGGAGTAGCGTTGCTGCAGCTATTCAAAATAGAAACAAAATGCTCAGTGTTTAGTAATGTCTAGTTATGAAATAGTATATTGTGCATCACTGATGTTCCCATTATTAAGCTAAACCAAAGATACACCATGATGCTGTGGTATACTAAAGACCGGGAAAAATGTGCTTTTCCTCCATTTTAATGAGGGATGTTGGTGCAAAAGAGATAGCGATGGTATCTTATTTTATAATGTACCAATCCTGAAGTCGAAATTACGTGTCCATGTGGCGGTAAGTTAGGAGTAAGGTCCGAGGTAAAATAAATATGTAAAGGTAGTTTAAAGCAGTTTAATGGAGTGTTTTTGTAAGTGAACAAGTGCATATGCCACTGTTACTCTCACCTGATTTCTCTCTCTAAAATTGCTGTATACCTTTCTTCTGCTTTGCTATAGTGAAGCTGGTTAATTTCTTTTTCCATAAACATTATCAGTATATAAAACTTCTGGAATGATCAATCCAGTGCTTATTTCAGTTCTTAAAACAGTTCTTCCCCCTGATACTGATGTGATCTTAATTTTTTTTACTCCAGCCTCCTTGGGCTTACTTTCACAAGGGTTGTACTAAAAGTGAATTACAAGCTTTTTTTCTTTAAAACTGTTCTGTAGTTACCACTTTCTCAAGTCTTGTTCTTAACAAAATTTAATCAGTTGTAGCGTGGCTCCGTATGAAAGAAACTGTCTACTCAGTAATGCTCAAATCACGCTAGCAGCTACGTGTTTTCCTGTGCTCAGTATTGACTATGAATCCCAGTATAGACCAGGCTTGTTCTTCATGTACCATTCATTACTTTTTCTTTTCAGATTCTTTCCTAGGGTCTTTCTAATAGTATTTGCTTTGTTTACATTTTGGCTTTTCTGATCACAGCAGTTGAAGACCTTTTTTTTTTTTTTTTTATTAAATACTAATTACTATTCTTTTTTGTCAATAGTCAGAAAATGCATATACCACATCTTTATTAATGATACCGTTGTTGGAAATACATGACAACAGATGTAACCTGACATCAGAAAACCAGGATACAAATCCAGCAAACAAAGCAAATGCAGTAATTAAGAAGAAACTGAATGCATGTGCTTCAAAAAATGCCAAACTGGAGAAGGCTCTTCAGGTCTGGATGCAAAGAATTCTGTTAGTTTTGTTAGCAGGTTACCAAAGAACTTCCTTTTGGTTTCTGTCTTGTACTAATGTCTAGAATTGTTCGATTCACTGATCTAGTTTTGGTCACTGTTTCCATGATCCTTATTTCTTGTAAGTTGGCCGTTTGTCCGCAGAGTGTTTATTCATTGCTAAGTTCTTTAAATGCAACCCTGATGTTTCACTGAGTGGCCTCTAAGATTTAGATGTGGGGAAAAAAAAATCAGCATAGGGTAGACCTATAAAAGAGATTTAGGTACCCAAGTCTAGCAGTAAGAAGACTTGTTGCAAACTAAACCTCTGCAGCACCTAGGTTTCTCAAATTTGGCTGATACTTTGTAATAAGCTCAGTGGGATTCATTAAGCAGAGTTCATCCACAGGTTCTGTTGGTAATTGTTCTTTTAATCTGCTTGTTCTTGTGCATCTGTATATTTTCCATACTGTTAAAACTGTGGCACCTGGTTTTTCCTCTCGACCACAAGGTTTAGGGAGAGATTCTCTTTGACCTGACTTGATACCTGTTCCAGTTTGTGCCATAGGGAGTTAATGTTGAAAGCTTTTTTCTTCTCAGAGTATCTAGAGCTCTGAATTAATTAAAACAAAACAAGCCCCCCCAAACAAATAACCACCACCACCAAAAAAACTCATTAAAAAAGGCAGGGCACTTGGACCCTGATCTTCCATGTCCTGCTTAATTGCTTTAATGACTATATGTGTTTTTAAGTACAGAGACAGTAGTAGTACTTTCTGATCCTTTCTTATGAGAAGAAAGAAAAAACCTCATTTAATTATGATATCAAAAAAAAGAATTAACCACTGTGAATTGCAGTAAAGGTGAATACATCTATCTGGCCCAGAACTATGCTCTTAGGAATACTTAAAAGGGGAGCTTAATCATACTGTATTGACAAATATTCTCACTGAACCATCTTTTCTTTTTGCCCTTTCCCCTGAGAAATTCCCTCTGACCATGAGTCCCTTCCATGTATCAAGTCCTGCTCAATTTATGGAGAAGCTCTGTGTGTGTATATGTGGAACTGATCCTTTAGATCAGTTTCTACCTCAATGTGGGAGGAAGAGAATCTTGCATTCTTCATTATGCTACAATCTGTTAGCGTCAGGTCTAATTTAAAGCTGCTACATATCAGCTTGAGATTCAATAAATTATGTAAACATGCAGAGTTTGCCTCATGGAAGAAGCAGGTCTAGTGGCTCAATTATTCTTCCATTCATTATTTTTATTCTTAATTCCCTTGCCATTTCTAATATATTCCCAAAACATCTGACCGTTCTTCCACAGCTGCCACTTTGGTTCAGTGAAGTCCTTTGCAGGATTCTTTTTCATCTGCCAAATCATTTTGCCTTCCTTGGTGTCTCCAGACAGCTGCCAATAATGTATTTTTCTGCTGGTTGAACTTAGCACATTTAAGGGGGAGGATATCCAAAGAGAAGATGACTTAATTAACTTGCCTTTTATGTATCAATTGCTGAACTAGTCTCTTTTTAAGAGTGTTTTTCATTTTCTGTGTTAGAACTTAAAGCGTAACAGATGCACTGCTGGGGAGCTGGATTAAGGGGTGGAGAGGGAGCTTTGTCACAGGTTTTAGGTATTGTATTGTAGAACTGAATCCTTCTTGGTAAAATACAGTATTACTAGACTTTAATAATTTATTATTGCTCTGAAAGGTTGTATGAGAACTGCTCAAAGTATTGCAGTTAGCTAAAAGAACCTTTTTAACTGAATTTTGTTTTATGCAGTCAAATTGTGAATGGGAAGCAGTTGTTTATGGAAAAACAGAAGACCAGCTTATCATGACTGAGCAAGCAAGAAGATATCTGAGCACATACACAGCTACCAACAGCACTTCAAGGGCTCTGATCCTGTGATGGTCACTGCAACTGACAGCCATCTCTTTCCATTGAAACGGACACAATGTCGAAGGCCATTTCAGCACAATACTTGTGAATTAAGTGTTTACTTTGAGACTGTCTGCCAAGGGAAACCTTAAAGCTACCTTAAAGCTTCCTTTCTTCTTTTGACTGACAAAGAACAGACACGAAGCTCCCATATTCTCCATGAAGGGATAGTACAAACAGTTCTGCAATGAATTTCTTAAATATTAAAAAAGTAACACCCTCAAATATGATAAAGAATGGTAAAATACATTGTAGTACTGACAACATACAGTTTTTAGGTCTATTTTTCATATTTATTCTTTTGACTTGCATTGCTTTTTTTCTGTTAGTGCATTTTCAATTTAGAGTAGGTTTATAGGTTGTTACTGATTTCCAAATGAGCTACATACACGACTGAATGTGCTTTTGCTTATGTAGCATTTTTCTAGTATGTAAAGAAACACAATGGAAAGGAGTATAAAGGAAGGATAGAAAGTTGCACTACTAATTTTTTTTGGTATGCTGCAAAACAACGAAATTAACTACAGTGTTAAATATATTTATTTGCAAATGGTACTAGAGGTAGGCAGAGGGGGGTGAGTTAGGTTTTAGTGTAAAGCATCAGTATTTTCTTCATAAATCTCAAAATGAGATGATTGTTGAATGTATTGTACAGTATGTAGGAACAGGGAAAATTTTGTAAATTCAAAAGGAGTCTGTTTTTATAATTTATTTTCATTTTAAAGCTTAAATGTAGATATTTATATGTATGCAGGTTGTCTAGAAGCCAATGTTGTTTCCTGTTAAAACAGCTAAAATGAAAAAAGGACAAGTTTAAAGTATGGAATAGCAGAAGAATTACAGTGGTGACGTGTACAAATCTATACTGTATGTTACATCTGCATAAAGATTGCACTATAACCCTTAAATCATGTTGGTCTACAAAATAATTACAAGGTATACCTGTATTATACAGCAACTATTCATGTACCTTGTTTAAATATCTTTAGAAAGGAATGGTAGGGTCCTATATGTGACCCAGAAGTACTTCGTCCTGCACAGGAACTAAAAACTAATGCATTTAAATTTTTTTTATTTTTATTTTTTTAAAGAAACTTGGCACCTTGGATCTCAGAACAATTGTATCTGCACTTAAGTTTGACCATTATATATTTACTAAATGTTTGAACAGCAGAGAGCACATTCTTTTATTTATGAAAAAATCTTTGTCCTTATTTAAAGGTATGCAGGTCACAACAGTTGCTTTAGTTGCCTATTTTAGGTATTTGCACTTATTTTATGTCTTTTTTTTTTTGAAGGAATGTTTTGGTTTGCTTTTGTTGTAGAGATTTTTATGTAGTTGGTTTAGAGCAAGTTATAATGGGTATCAACAAATACTGACAGGTAAATAGAATTGTACACTGTAGTTTTAGTTATTTATAATTCAAACACTCTTCCTCTCCACTCCCGGGTGTGCTGCTACAGATAGTGGCAGAATCGGCTTGCTGCTATGAGAGATGGAAAGAGCGAGCATCATATGCACTGTATGTAAAATTACAAAAATGATGTCAGGTTCTCTAGTTAACTTTATGAGATCAACCAGTACTATGCAGGGTGTGGAAAGTATCCCTATCACTTTAATAACAAAGATGGTAGAGAATAATTTATTAATGGAGAATTTTAACGTGATGAGTGGTGCAAGGAAGGTAGTGGGTTATTAAACTTTTTTAAACATCTCAAAGCTTATACAATCCTTATTTTTAGGAGCTTTTTGATATTAAACACTTGCCTGACTATGATTGTAGTAGGCATAAACATTTTTAGCAGTTTTTAATTCACATCAACATTTTGAAGGGGGAAAATCCTATATAAGCAAGGGGATGAGAAAATACCCATCATGCCAGGATTACTCCTCACCTATGAAAACTGGGAGGAGGCAATTGGAATTCTTGGCAGTACTAGATTTAGGGGTGCATTACCAGAATGTATTTAACAGCAACATTTAATGCTGGAGACAGCATTTAATTCACAAAAAATGAAATAAGACATTGAGAGAGAATTAATATCTACAGTCTGGATGACATATTTCAGTAGGAATGGTATCACCAAAACTGCCTGTACCAAGTTTAAACATAGATTTATGGTAAGTAGTATTAATTTGTGTTGGTATTGGTTGGATCGTTTAGTTAACTCCTACTTTGTTGCTTTAGCAGGAAGGTTTTAATCTTTCATATTTCAGGCATCTTTTATTACTTTTTGAATGTTGTGTGCATTTGCATTTCTTTCAGTTTATAGGTAGATTGTACATGCAGCAGCCAAACTTGCATGAAACCTAAATACATATTATTCCATATTTTTGTTTTAAGGTTTGACATAATGTGCAACAAACACCTTGTTTATCTTAGTTTTTGTTGTACTGCAACCTTTTCTTTTATGTAAGAGAATCTCACATACAATACAGACCATATTAATGCCAGAAATAAAGCATCTATGTACCAGGTTACTGTAAGTCCCTTTAATTTGAGAACTTAAACACTCGGTGCTCATTAAAGCAACGTGTTCTTGCATGTGAAACTGCAAGAAACCGACCTCTTCTGGACGGGGCGGAGATGAACAGCAATGGCGGGACGCGGCGGGTGACGCAGCAGGATGGAGTCCCCTGATGATACCTGCTTCAACCCAACCCACATGTAAGCCTGCTTGTGTTTGGTTAACAGCTTGTGTTTGTCTCTCTAGGCTTTAACACAAATATTTACGTATATGAGACAATTTGATGGATGGAGAATGTTGCCAGCGCAAAGCTTTTTTATGTTCCTTTCATTTGTATGGTAGAAGTGATATTTTAGTATGTGTGCCTGGGTCTTGGGAGCTGTGGTTTTGGGTTTTTTTCCTAACTAGTACTCACAAACGTGCATTAATCTGAATTAGTGTTAAGACTTTGACTCTCTTATTTTGCTAGAAACATGGGCGTTCAATATCTATTGCCTTTCCCAGTTTTTGAAACCAAACATAAAGGGCAAACGATTAAGATAATCTGTTGAAGTAAAAAGGCAAAAGGGACTAACACAAACCAGTTCTTCAGAAATACGTCCTGGTAATTCGTATCACCTAGCTTTAAGCTGTGTAAGCAAACTGTGACTGCTACCGGGGCTTTGCTGGGGTTCTGGCTGTCACAGCCGGGCCACTGTATGAATATCCTGCAGACCTGCTCGTGTTTGCACGCGTGACAAGCGAGGTGGGCTGGAGAGCATTTGCTCTTCTTGTGGCTGGCTGCTGACACCTGAGACCGGTGCGAGGTGTAGGTAGATGAAAGTGAAGTCTGTAATGGTGTGACTAGTGCATTTTTCTGTGTCAACTTTGCTCAGGGAAAGAAAGTAGAGCACATGGGCCAGGAAGTCAAACTTGGAAGGAACTACAACCCTTGGTTTGATTATGCGAAGACTTTGGAAGGTTTTTTCATGGGCTGGGCTTTTACGTGGAAGAAATGGTCTTTAAGGAATTGATTGGTGAGAATAAGCCCAGTTCCTACAGCTGGTATTCTGGTTTTACATGAGACTGACTCTACTGGCACCAAACAAAAACAGATGAAATGCTGGGAGTGAATCAGGCTTCATGAAATAAGGGTTTTAACACCGGATATTGACTGACCACAGTTGCATCATACCTGTGACCAAGGTCCAATGCAATGCAAACGACAAAAACTCTGAAACTGAAATAGATTCTTGCATCTGGTTTTGTGACAAACATTCAAATAAAGGTTCAGTACCGAGACAGAAAATACACCAATGTCTTCTAATGTTAGACCTCATTTAGTTTTCTTTTTTCCTAAGTTTCCTTGACCTTGGATAAGCTGAAGTTTTACAGGCTGAAATGCTTACTTTCATGAGGAAGCCGGGAATCAGTTTCTGTGCCAGCTGCGCCAAAAGATTTGTCCTTGAAGCTGCAGCGTACTGGGCTGCGCGGCTGCCCCCGGAGACAGCCAGCTTGTCCCTTGAGTGGCTTGGATTCTTGCCCTTCAGCTGGAGGGAACAATAGGATCCTTGTAGTTCTGATAGCATGATGTGCTGGAAAAACAGGTAAGCTTTGGACGTTTATGCATAATCTTACATTCCTGTATAAAGTAAAAATCCAAGTGCTCATACCCACTGTATTCCACCTTAGTGATTATGAAGAAACCTCAGTGGTGCAGCTTCTGTTGCATCTGGAGTAGCAGATGTGCAATATGGTGTTCTTCAGTATCAACTTGTATTGGTGGCTGGCTTTTCTTTTTTAATTTCATTTTCTCTTCTGCCTCATTGCTGTGTGTGTATTTTATGAGGTGCAGAACTGAAAGGAGTCCTCTGATGGTGCCCGCTGTTCATCTGCGTGACCCCAGCAGTACCTGCTACTACCTTTTACAGGTAGTATATTGGCTTATTTTTAGAGTCCTCTGGATTATTTACCTGACTTCTGATTTCCTGCGTTGTCACACCCTCTGATTACGGAGAAGGTGGAAGGAAGGTTCATGGCCTTAGCACAAGCAAGATGGGAAGGAGCCGTGCATTGGCTGTCAGCGATGTATGTCTGCCACTGTCCTGTGACACAGCCTGAAGGGAAAAGGTGCTTTTATCTTCGGAGGAGGGAGAATTCTACTTACTCAGCCACTGGCCAGTTTCTCGCTCTTACTTACTCCTTGTAAAAGTGATACTTGCTGGTTTACAACCAACAGAGCTTTAGAGCACGCCGTAGCACGTGTTGTGCGCTCTGCGTTGAAATGGTGTATCCCATAGGCTGAGGAATATTTGCTCAGTTTTCTGAGGGTATCAGCTGCTTACAGCAGTAGGTGTTAAATAAAAAATAATTTAAAAACCCCCCAAACCGTCAATAGAACAAGCCAATAAAACGGCCAAAGAGAACCCAGAGAAAACTGCTCATGGGAAGACCATGCTCGCAAGCAGTGGCGTAAAATGCCTCAAGAGTCTTTGTAGGAACTACATGAACGAAACGAGCTGTGCGTATACATCAGATGGAGAGACAGAGTTTGGAAAAGCAATCAGCTTTGTAAATGAGAGCGGCTAAGGGTGTATTTGCATGTATGTGTGGGGATGAGTTGCCTCGATGCGCTCATCTTAAAGCCGAGAGGCCGCGTCCTCGTGTGCCTACTTCTCACGCCAGCACGCGCGCGCTTGGGGCAACCGGCTGCCAGAGCGGACTTGCCCCCGCACCGGCGCTCGGGGAAGCGTGTTAGCCGGGCTGAGCAGCGGCCCGAATAGCCGGATAAATCAGCCGCCGGCAATTTACAAATGAATGCCGCGTTCCCCTCAGCCATACGGAAAGGAGCGGGATCGGCGGTGTCTGCAGGGCCTGTGTCACCAGAAGTAGGCCAGTTTGTGCGTCGTCGTCCTGCGCTGGCAAACGGCCAGGCTTTGTGTGCTCCAGACACCAGATGGGAAGCAATTATGAGTGTGACAAGCGGGTCATCTGGCAGACACTCTGTGGACCTGCTGCCGCATAATTTTTGGCGGGAAGAGAGGAGAGCTTTTTCTTTTCTCCGCCCCACCCCCCTCCTGGTGGGTTGTTTTTTTGGGTTGCTTTTTTTTTTTTTGGTGATGGTTGTTGTTCATACAACCTCTCCTGTAGCAAACTTGCGGTGACCGGGTACGGAGCATCCTGTGTGTGCTGAGTTCATGCGCCTTTTGTGCCCCTGCTGATGCTTACCGGAGTGCAAGTGTTTTTCCTGGGCCGGCAGTAAGCAATGGTTACGCTTGTGTTTGTGCATCAGGTAGTTTGCAAATGCTGCCCGGCGAGGGCTGGCACGGGTGTTTTAGCAACTTGGCAAGCCAGGCTGTCGCGGGAGACCTCCAGCCCAGGACAGGAGAACGAGGGAGCCTGGAAATTCCTCCAGCACGGACCTGGTTGTCCAACAGGGAGCTCGAAGGGGAAAGAAACCCAGCACAGACCTGGTTGTCCAACAGGGAGCCCAAAGGGGAAAGAAACCCAGTGTTCTTCAAGACTGTGCACCTCCCTGTAGGGCCAGGTGGAGGGGCGGGACGTTTTGGCAGCTGGGGCCAAGATGGGACCATGTCAGTTTGTCCTTTGACCGTAGTCACTGGCCTGTGAAAGGGGAATTTTGCGAGCCCGAACAAATCAGCTTAGCTGGCTCCAGCTGAGTGTGACAATACAGACCCTCGACCGAGAGCCTGTTGCTAATTGCGTTGGGCAAATGTGTAACACGTATTACATCTTCCATTGCTTTTGTCCGGCCGGCTGGGAAAAAATGGCAAACGTGGCCTGGGTCACCTGAGGTCACGCTTTCGGGGTGCAGCTGGAGACGGCAAAGGTCCGAGCAGGCGCGGGGTGTCCATCGGCACTGACCCCGGAGAGGAGAGCCGGGGCTGGCTGTGGTGCAGGGCTGGCTGGCAGCAGATGCTTCTCCTTCTGCAGAGCTTCTCAGGAGCTCGGTGACAGCGGGTGGCATCTAACTCCATCCTTCAGCAGCGGCTCCGTAGCCGACAGGGATATAAATACACGGTGGGGGGAATTTCTCTGCACCTGAGGTGTTCCCAGCTCATGCGTGTAGCGAATGGCCCTCAGCAATGTGTCTGTAAATAGCTGCAGAGTTCGAATCCACCCCTGGAAATGATGCTCAAAAGAGTTTTTAGGTCCAGGACCTCAGTGCAGCTCATGACAGACACTGTCGGTAGTTTTACACCTAATGGCTCCTGCTGGTAAAGGTTTGCCCAGAACTCATCGGGGTCTGTGTTTATAACCCAGCCTGGCCCCGCGCAGGTTAGCATCGCGTCCCTCACCCTTGGGGAAGGTGGGAAATGTGTGTTTCTCTCATTCCCAGCTTTAAATGAGCAGGTAACAGCAAGGTAAGAAGAGAAATGTTGCCCTGAAGGGAATTAGTGATTGCCAGAGGAATTTCAGGGAAAAAGCACCTGCGGCCTCTGATCCTGTTCAGCTCCCCACATTCCACGGTTCAGTGCCGGGCTCTGTGACAAGGGCAGCTCAAGCACCCCCCCGCTTCCGGCCCACCTCCCTGCTCCGTGGCAGCTCAGCTTTGTGGGTGGAAAAGCCAGCAGTGAAAAAATCCTGGTCTGCCTTGTTCTTCTACCTCCTTCAAACTCTATTGCTTAGAGACCGCTTGCATTCATAGCAAAGGGACGCTCTGCAAAGGTGCTTGGAGTCAGCCCCACTTGAACAGTCAAAAATGCAAATAATTAAGAATGTTGGAAAAATTCAGCGTGAGTGTGCAAGGTCTGACTGTGATAGGATGGATGAAGAAGCTAATATATGAATTTAGTTAAAATCTCTTGGGCTAAATGAGCAGGACCTGTGAGACCCTCAAGTACCAGCATCTCTGTGTAGCTACCAAGTGCTGCCCTCAGCGGAACTGTGGATCTGCCTGTTCAGGAGAGGTTTGAAGCTCAATCTACATGCACAGACTCCTGAAGTTCAGGTGGTGGCTGGACCGAAGCACTTGCCATTGTACCCTGGTAACTTGTTTTTTTCCCTTAGGCTTTTTTTTTTCCTTTTAATTTGGGAACTTGCAGATCCCTTGGGAGATGTGGGGGTTTTTTGCCACACGACTATGGACGGAGTATTTTCAGGCAGCGCTTGTTTCAATTTTTTGATTCGCAAAGTGTGATTGGTCACACTGCAGCATAAAGATTATGGACCTCAGTTTTTCTTCCGCGAATAACCCCAGAACAGAAAGTCTTTCTGACTCTTTACTGAACGTGAATAAAGCCATCAGCTATTGATTTACTTAAGCAATATGACAGCTGCAAAGCGGGTGGAACATAAATCTTGGAAAAAAATGACCTTCAGCTACCTCTAAAGCTTTACTCTATAGCACCGACTTTCATTGGGCGGGTTAGCTGCCAGATGTGGTCCCTACTGAGGATGCCTTGCTGTGAAAATACCCCCTCTGTGCTTTCACCCTCGTACCTGGTAGTAGTCAGGCAGTGATGCCAAAAACTCTGCTTGCATTTAATGCAAGTGAGAAAGGAGGTTTTCAGCTCGGAAAGGCTGGTGGGGATTTGAAATGAACCGGGGAGCTGTGGGACGCGGGCAGTGCCCCGGCTCTGCACTGCCCGCCCTGTGCCGGCTGTGCTCAGGGGCATGCTGGTGTGCTGCCTGAGCCTGTGCAGGAGGAAACACAAAAATATTTAGTTTTTACTTTTTAAACTGGTTTAAATCCACAACTGGATGCCTTATGCTTATGGTAAAGCATTTGCGGGGGGAAAGGGGAATATTTTTCTCATCACACCTTGCCGTGTGGAACTGTTTCCCGCGGGGAGTTCGCATACCTGGACCATGCACCGAGAGCCAGCCGAGGTCTATCTCACCTACAGGTAACGCAGCAGAGCCTCAGAGCCGGCTGTTCACATGGCCACAGGCACGAGGTGGGCAGGGAGGTTTTGGGGTGTTTTCCCTCCCCTGCAGCATGCGGTAAGTGAGCGACCCTGGTGTCCCGAGGTGTCACCGTGGGTCACTGTGCTGAGTCAGTCTGTGACCGCAGCGGTGAGGGGCCACCTTCTCACTCAGCTGTGTGTGGCGTAAGGTGACACGTGTCCAGCTATCCTGTCAGGTTAGTTATGAAACAGCAACGGCATAACTTCACGTAACAACATTTCCAACATGCAAGGGAAGTCCTTTCGTTTCCCAGCGCATGGCACCCGCTGGGTCCCTGTGTCTGTGCTCGTTATCAAGGCGCAGTAAAACCTGCTAATAGCTGTGTGTGTTTGCCCTGATAAGATGGACTTTATGCTGTTTTCTTGTAATAAATAAAAGGAAATAAAGACATTTTTTTGCAGCGGGTGATGGTGCTTTGATGGCAGTGTTGCTCTGAGGACTGGCCAGGAGGGGGTGAAGCCAGGCACCCTCCTGGCCTGGCACCCCAGGGAGACCCTGCCAGCCTGCCTGCACCGTCCTTTGGGAGCAGGTGTCAAGGCACAGCGGGAAACGTGCATGTCGCTGGGTGGTTTTGGACAACACACACCCTTGTATGTGGCAAGTGAGGCAAGGAGGTTTCCCTGACCGTGTGAAGTGTCTCTCTTAGGTGCTGCCCGCAAGGCGGTTGGTTTGTCCTGTGCTGCAGGGGCCATTACCAGGGCGTTCATGCACGTGCTACTTTCTCTCTGAAATATTCTGCTTAAACTAACAACCCTCCAGCTGGAAGCACAACTGGATGTGAAGGAGGTGGCTTGGGAGTCGTCTGTCATGGGGTGTGTGGGAGAACTACCAAGGGGGTTTTGCTGTTGACCTGATGATTTCTAGGGACAAAAGCAACCGCTTTATCAGAAAGGAGATTGGGGGGCAGAGGGTTTTACTCTTTTGCATTTGTCAGACCCTGGAGGAATCATACGATGGTTTAGGTTGGAAGGGACCTTAAAGATCACCTAGTTCCACCCCTCTGCCATGGGCAGGGACACCTCCCACTAGACCAGGTTGCTCAAAGCCCCATCCAGCCTGGCCTTAAACACTTCCAGGGATGGGGCCTCCACAACTTCCCTGGGCAACCTGTCCCAGTGCCTCACTACTTTCATGGTGAAAAATTTCTTCCTGATATCGAATCTAAATCTCCCCTCTTCCAGTTTAAACCACTACCCCTCATCCTATCACTACTTGCCCTTGTAAAAGTTCCTCTCCAGATTTCTTGTAGGCCCCTTTCAGATACTGGAAGGCTGCTATAAGGTCTCCCTGGAGCCTTTTCTTCTCCAGGCTGAATAACCCCAACTCTCTCAGCCTGTCCTCATAGCAGAGGTGCTCCAGCCCTCTGATCATCAAGGAAGGAAGCATTCAATCTGCCTTGAAGTTCTTCCAAAAATATCGTTCTTTGGAAAGTACGGGAAGTACCAGTTCCAAAACTGTGGACTAAATGTGGACTAAAGCTGAGGTTTGCACCGCTGACCTCCTTTGTGAAGGCAAGGCTTCCTCTTTGGCAGGAGGGTGAGCCCCCTCTCCTGGAGCCTGGGGAGGAGACTTCCCTGACAGAATGGCAGGGCACCGTCCCAGAGGTCTGGACTGGCCAGAGCCTCCTTCGATGCATTTCGATGGCTACACCATGTGCCTGCTTTGCGTTTCAGGTTAGCTGCTGAAAATTGAGAGGTCAATGGGCCATCAGAAGCTGTGTGTAAACTTTTATACTTGTTCTGTCTGAATTTTGAATCTCACTGTTACTTTTCCCCATCTTCTTTTAATATTGTGGTTGAAGATTTCAGCACGGTGGCTGTGGTGCAGTTCATACCCGTGACTTGATAAAAGCAAGGTTTATTCCAACGGAGCAATTTTTCTACCCAAGTTTTAGGCACTTGGATTAGCTGGAGCAGACTTTTGTTTTGTCGAAGTCTGCTTTTGCTGAGCCTTTAAATGTCTTGCAGAACACCATTTTGCAAGCCTGCTAATTCCAACACTCTCCCAATAAAAATGCAGCCACCCATGAGGCAGAAGGCGATGGTGCCGGCCAGGGTGGCTGGGGACGGATGGGGTGGTGTGAAGGTGGAGCCCACGTCTTGGTAAAGACAGGTTGCCTGTTTCCCTCCTCTGTTACCCAGGAAAAGCAGGGATTCCCACCCTCTGGGCAGACCATCCAGCACCCTCCTGCAGCCTCACAGCGTTTCCAGGGGTATGATTTACCCCGAAAATCTGGGGACAGACCTGGGCAGCCCAGCGGGGTGACCTGAAGGCTCCCGCGTGTGCCGGCAGCTATAGGTGGAGACGCCTCTTCCCCGTGCTGAGCGGCGCGGTCGTGCCGGAGGCTGCGCAAACCTGCGTGAAGCCGAGCTGGTCTCAGCGCTGTCCTCTGTGTCGCTGTGACACCGGTGCGCGGTGGGCGCGCTGGTAATCCATACAACGCTTCCGACGCCTGCGGGGGCTGTTGCGCAGTGGGGAGGCCCTGGCCAGCATAAACCAGACGGTCACGCCGGAAAGCAAGAGTTGTGCGAATGAGCCGTTTCTCTTGATTTTGCAGAAGGGTCCTTACCAGCCAGAACGCGCAGCCTTCCTCCTTCCCCTGCCACCCCCACAGAGCCGCGGGCACCTGCTTTCGTGGCTGGGCTGGGTGAGGAGGGGTTTTACTGACCCTCCGCGAGGGCTGAGGCTGCTGACCCCCGTGCTTTTTGGACTCAGAGAGTTTCTACCTGGGCTGATCACCGTGGCTGAGTTTTCACTACACGCCTGCCTCCAGCCCAGGCAGTGAGAAGGTGTTTTTAACCCTGGGAGCTGAAGCTGAGGTGATGGTCTGCAGAGGGGCCCTTGATGTGGGGTCAATCTCTTCTCCCAGGTAACAAGCGACAGGACAAGAGGAAATGGCCTCAAGTTGTGCCAGGGGAGGTTTAGGTTGGATATTATGAAAAACTGCTTTACCAAAAGGGTTATCAAGCATTGGAACAGGCTGCCCAGGGAGGTGGTGGAATCGCCATCCCTGGAGGTGTTTAAAAGATGGGTAGACGTGGTGCTGAGGGACATGGTTTAGGGGTGGTTTTGTCATAGGTTTATGGTTGGACTCAATGATCTTGAAGGTCTCTTCCAACCCACATGATTCTGTGATTCTGTGTCCGGCTGCCCTGGCTGCTGTGCGAACGGGGACAGACCCTGTTCTGCACTCTCGCACCCACGGACGCAGCACACGTGTGTCCTCCCCGGCACGAGGAGGGACAAGGGGCTGGCTGCGGCATGGCCAGGAATGCTGTTGGCCAGGGAGGAAGACAGCCTGTGCTGAGCCCTCCCGGCCCTCAGGGTTCCCCGGCAAGTGGATGCAGGGCTTGCTCCCGCTCCTTGCCTGCGGGGAGGATTGACATTGGGGCAAAACAGGTGTCTGGTGGCAACCAGACCGTAGCTGTTTTGCACATGTGGGGCGACACCTCTGTCACACTGGCGGAGTTTGTGTCATTTCTCTAGGTGGCAAAGGTCAGGGAATAAAGGGCATCACCAGAGACCACCCGGAGCATCTCTGCTGTCCCCTTGGAGACCCAGTGTCTGGTGGGGGCCTTGTGCCTGGTTGCAAAAGGAACAACCACCTTAGTGTGCGTCGGTCGGGTGTCAGCTGAGATGGGTGTGATGGTCACTAAATAACGGGTCCCTTGCAAACCCCCAGGCTGGACGATGGCATCATGTGTTCACATCCTTGCCTGCTCCATGGCGGCTTTCCACGGACCTTTGCTTTTTCTGCGTGTGGCTGCTGCACTGAGGCGTGGGAGCCTGGCGTGCCGGCCGCTGGTGGCTTCTGCGTCAAAGGGTCTGTCCGTGGAGGAAAATGATTGGAGGCTTGTTCCATGTTGTTTTTTTTTTTTCCTAGAATATTTGCATCTCTTCCACTAATGGGTTAACTCACCTTGAGCATATGGTAGTCAGCTAAATAACTTGATATGTTATCAGCTAAATAACCTGATATGTAGTCAGCTAAATAGCCTGATAAGGTAGTCAGCTAAATACCTTGATATGGTAGTCAGCTAAATAACTTGACATAATGTAAATTATTTAAAAAAAAAAAATTATTAGCCAAGCTTGGATTTTGGGCGTTACCATTGTGATTAAAAGGATAGTCATTGCAAGAGTCTGAGTGTTGATGAATGGCATTTATAAGGGTTTGTTACAGAAAAGGGCAGCTGGTTTCGCAGCGTCAGCTCCCGGCACGGCTGCGCCGAGGGCTCGCTTCACCAAAAAATGCCTCGTCAGCGGTGGGGGGGAAGGACCATTCACGCTGTGTGGGGCCCTTTGCATGTCTCTTCTGCTTTATGGTCCTGTGCACATCCCCCCCAGAAAAAAAGGGCGCATCAAGCAAATAGATGGTGTGTTGTTTCTTACTATGTCACTGCTATGCAAACCGTGACGGCGCAGTAGGAAAATGTTGGTCTAAAATAAAGAGGGGTGAACTGTTGGGGCAGGTGAGTGTGTGGGGTGGGAGGTCTGGCGGGGTGAAACACCTGGGGCCGGGGGCTGCCAGCCAGTGTCTGCGCTGATCCCCTGCCGTCGGGTCAGCTGCGGGGCCCTTGGCTGATAAAAATGATGCCTTTTTTTTGCAGCAAATCCAACCTGACGGCTGAGAAGAAGGGTGTCATTCACATGCGCTTCCGTTTCATCTTCCCCTTTGAGCTCAGCTGCTTTTTTTTCCCTGGGCCTTCATCTAGCTTTAATAAATACCCAACACCCTTTTTTTTTTCCTTCTAAATGCTTCACTTTTTATTTTAGTGACCTGTGTGCCCATTCATTTAGATAGTAGTTCTGCCACTTAAAAAAACCCCAAACTTTTCAATACCATGTAGGGTCGAGCTGCTCACCTGTGAATCATCTATGTAGTTAACACTGAGATTTTAAAAATCTCTCACAAAATATTTATGGCTGTTTGACATCCGCATTGTGCGTAGAGCTCGCATACGGGGTTTCATCTGAGAAATCCGACTTGCTCAGTTTTTCTTTGTGTGTCCTGATATTGCAACTTTTCTGACTGGCGAACTCTCAGATGTGAAATTATTCTGCAAATGCCAATGTTTGAGTCAAAAATGCTTTGTGTAAAAAGCGTGTGGTATTCCCCCAAGCAGCCATGTGTCTGTGGTCGACACTTCTGGCAAACCTGTTTGCTACAGGATCTGCAAAGTGAGTGCAAAAGGGGAAGGAAGGCGGGTAGAGCATATCTGAGATTTTTTTTTTTCATGCATCAGTAAGAATTATTTTATATAGTAGCCTAGCTTTAAATTCACTACAGTTTATTTAAATAACGTGGTATGCAAAATAATGATGGATATTTTAATGAGTAGCTCTATCACAAAGTTGTTTTTGAAACGGTTAGAAGAAATTAGAAGCCTTTTTTTGGGAATGAAAATGTTGTAGACTGTCATCATGCAGTCTATTTCAGTCGGGTCAGTGCCCCAGTTAGACTCTAGTTCTGGGGAACTCAAAATTGTAAAATGACATGAAACACACCTGAAAAATGCATCTTCTCATAGGTGTTATAAAGTATGACCATGTGCATGAGTCAGTCAGTGCCAGTCAGCTGCACAGTTAACAATTTTTCTGTTTTGATGGAAAAAAGGCACAGTTCACATTTTTTTTAATCACTACTTCACATTTTGCTGACAGTGCGCTGGAGTCGACCCAGCGTTGCTTTCTGTAGGTTTTCATCTGGAAAATGCATTGCGTATCCGCATCCTGTTCCATACTCGTGCTGATACTTTTAACACAGGACTAAGGGTCGGGTACTGGCAGAGGAGTTCCTGGCAGAGGCCAGGTTGTTACCCCACGTCCCAGAAGAAATCTGTACCAAGTCCCGTGGTGCGGACTCTCATCAAGAGGACACTCCCCGGCTGCTCATTTTAAATGTAGACGCTACCTGTAATGGAAGGACCAGAAATGTGGCACCTTTTCCCCAGAGCTGCCCAGCGTACGGGCAGTGCGGCGGCCAGGGGGACACGCGTTCCTCTAATGGATGGGCTTTCCGAAGGCCAGATTGGTGAACGGTATCAACACCATACATTTTCTTTCCTCATGGCACCTTAAAGTCTTCAGTCCTCAGCCAGCTTCCCTGGCGTGGGCTCCTGCGTCCCCGTGCCACCCACCTCATGCTGGGCTGTGGTTTGGCATATGGTCTCCAAAGGCCATGTTGCGTTTGAGGTAAAATAAGTGACTCTTTTGCCAACGGGTAGGACTGAAGATGGGGAGCGCTTGGTTTTATTCTCTACCAGAGCCTCGGCTGCCCTTGAGGAGTCTCAGTCCTGGTGCTCTTATTTGATGGGAGGGAGGTGACACTGCTTACCTCCCAGGGACGCAGTGACACTAAACGTGTGTCTGTAACGCTCTTGAGGTCAGGGGTGTGAATGTGTATCGAATGCGGCGTTTCTCTGAGCAGCTGATAACAAACAATCTATTCTACCACCCGTAAAATATTGGAGCCGCTCACAAACATACACTTCCAGGCTCTCCCTCTGGGGAGCAGAATTTGGGTTCCTCCCTATCAGGTGTTCATGTTCCTCTGTATCACAAACCCTGCCTTTACTTTCCACTAAATGCTTCCCAAAAGCTTTTAAGTCACTGAGACCCATATATTACCACATGCTACTTGTTTCTTTTATTTTCATTTTTTTTTTTATGAATAGGACATATTTTATTTGAATGAATAAAATAGGTACCTACTACAATACAAGAAATCTCCACGGCAGTTGCTGGAATACAGAGAAATTAAATATGCTTCTTGTAAATCTCTCCTTCTCTTGTAGATCCAAATTATAAATTAAATAAATAAGAAAAAACATAAGTACACATTTCAAGATACAGCAATTATTAGGACCATTAATCATCTCCTCTTTGCCTCAATCTTCATACTGCTTAAAGCTATTAATTAACAAATAAAATACTACGATACAGCTTTCTCAACATGAAACTCTTGCTGGCATGGACTACGTATTGGGTGATGTATGGGTCATGTTAGCTACAAGGGCTGGTACCACAAATGCTCACTGTCTTAATTATCCCAAACTGGACTTTTCCCAGTGTTTGTCCATCTTCCCTACTTTTGCTTTGCTTAGGGAATGAGACCAAAAAAGGGAACTGGTGATTACTATTCTCCCTGCTCCTTGGGTGTATGCATTGCTGTGCAGGAGAGTAGTCCCACTGAATTTACAAGCTTTACCTACTGGCAGGACTTCTGGGGGCTGGGGAGGGGGTGTAGTGCGTAGTGTGGTTGGTGGTATTTGTAAAAGACGTTTCAGGGAAATCTTGGCCATGGCTCCAGCTTGGTTCAGTCATGGAGGACCTGATGTTGGCAGGCTCACGGTGTCCGGACTATCGCCCAGGGACAAAGTGTCGGGGTCTAATTTAAAGTCGTGGTGGCCCCTGTGAGAAAACTGCTCTGGTGCTGTTCAGGTGTGCAGCCTTCAGCAGGCATCGGCATCGCCCTCGCATGCCGTGGCTAGTGACGCATGGTCAATACCGGGCCACCATCGCCTCTTCTCCTTGCCTTACCAGCAGCCGGGGCCTTTCAGTGTGTGGTTGATGAGGAGCTGTGTTCTCCTTTCCCAGGAGGAAGAAAGAAAAGCAGGAGAGGAAATGATCCCTCTGTCAGGCTTCTGGGCTGGAGAAGGACTTTTGCCTTTGGTGGCGAGGAGGGGAGCGCCTGTGTGACTTCCACCTGCGAGGCTGTCCTCTGTGAGTTGTTGGGCACCTCTGAAGGAGAAGCCTGTGAGTGAGGCAGTGATGGACAGCTGAACGGGAGGGCGGTCAGAGATATTTTATGAAGGGCTAGTGCCTCTCCCCGCCTTGGCAGGCTCTGGGCTGAGTTGGGTCTGGCCGTATGAAAAGCCATAGTACCTTTTTAAATGAGAACTTCCTTCCCCATCCTTCTGCCTTCTCCAGCACGTCCAGCCCCCCCATAGGGTGTCTCCTGCTGCCCTCCCTGGAGCCACTGGGGACATTTGCTCTGTAAAGCTACTGGGGCGCTCCAGGTGCTTTCCCATCCCATGGATGTTGGTTGCTCAGCTTGTCAAGCTGTGAACCTTTCCTGCGTGCTGCTCCATCCTGCTCAACCCAAAGCCAGAGGACCTGGCTGCTTTAGCAGCCTTTATCCCCTATCCAGATGGTATCCTGGTGATCTGAGTGGGTGAGCCCTGACTAGGGATAACTGCCCGAGCCTGCAGCTCTGCAGGCTGTAATCCAAGGCTCCCTCAGTCCTCCACTGTAAGAGAAATTCAGAATATGCTTTTTTCTAAGTCCAGGTTGAAGACAATCTTAATGCAAGCAGTGGATGAAGTCAGCAGGTACCCCACGTGCAGAAGTTGCCTGGGTGGTTGTGATTGGAGGGGAAGGAGCTGCAACCGCCGTTAACGCTGCCGACGTATGGATCAGACCTTTGGTGGTTTCACAGCCCTGGAGCCTCCTCACCTCAGTACCGTGGCACTGTATATGATGGCATCTTGCTGTGTTTTACTGTGCTGGCTGCAGGCAAGCAAGTTTGAGATGGGAGCTTCTTTCCTCTGCTTCTGTCATAGAGTAAGAGCTCTATTTTTCATTTACGCTTTGGAGCACTGGCAGTTAAATTAGAGAAGATCGTCATTACTATGACCAACAGGAGATACACTTCCTCCAATTTTATATTTACAGTTCTGTATTTATGCAAGCCAAAGTCTTTTATAATAACCGGAGGAGCACTCATATGAGGCAAGTACTGTTCATGACTAATATAATATTGTCCGTAACACCGATGAAAGCTTTTTTTTTTTTTTTTTTGAGAGGAAAATCCAAGGGGCCATGACCAGCAATTTACAAATTGAAAAAAATGTTGAGAAAAATTTTTGAGCAAATCCCACTAAATGCATCTATTTGTAAGCACAGGTCTCCTATATAAAAATATCTCATGTTTAGTCACCTAGTTGCACCATTTACATATTTTATTTCCTCCTAGTATTTTGTGCACTTAGTGAATTATCCTGTACCACAAAGGTAGAGAGTAAGTTGCTGACTATCAGTTAACATATAAGCAGGTTCTATGGAAGAAAGTATCTCTTGAGGTTATCCAGTTGCTCATAGTTTGATCTGGCAGGACACTTTGAAACGCAAATTACTTGTCACGTAGCAAAGTTTGGTAAATGTGTGTTTGCAAACTTGCTCTGTTTTTTCTCACCCATTCTTTTTAAACTTTTGCATCTTTTACTCCTGTCTTGAAACATCAAAACTGAAGAAAAAAGATGTTTAGCCTATGTCATTCAACCAAGCATATTGTAAGATGTGGTTTTTATGGTATGAGAGGGGGAAGAGGACAAGCAGTGTACACAACGAGCAGACCCCTGGGATTTAATGGCACTCTGTAATCAATCTGTTGCCTTGCAGGAACAAACCTCTTGGTAGGCTTTTCTTGTTGTGAGTCCGAGCTGATTCAGACAGAAGACCTAAAATGTTGAATGGGCCAGCAGTAGTTTCAGCACCATTGAGTAAAGACGTAAATCTAGTGGGACACTTGGGATTTTAGGATATCACAACAAAGAAAGGCCAGTGAGTTGCATCACGTTCACCATTTTTTACTTAGCTAGCCTTTCTCCCACCATTCCGAGGCAAAGGTGTCAAGTAATAAAAAGGATATTGTTTTCCTGGATGGGCTGTGCTGTGTCTGTTCCCTCATTGGTCCTAGAGCACCTTGTCCTGGGTAAAGGACCTTCTGTCCTTCCAAGCGATGCTGAGCTTTATCAGTCCGCCTCAAAGGCACTGTTTGTTGCCCCCAGGTACTCTGACTTCTTCTTGTGCTTCATCCACATCTTCCTCAGGAGGCTGGGTGTCCCACACAGGTTGCCTCCCGTCAGCGGTAGGGAAGCTTCTGCTCCCGGTGGCAGGGTCAGGTCGTATTCTGCCGTCTTCCTCCAGCGCTGCCTGTGGCTAGCAAATAGAGCACAGGTGGGTAAAGCATTCTGTGGCCTTTCTTCTCTGCTTATGATGGCTGGCCACTAAAAACTGGCTGCTGGATTGAGGGGGATTTACGTCTCTGCGAACAAAGTGTGAGGACACTGTGACAATGAGCTTGTCTGTCCCTCAGGTGGCAATGGCGGCATCTCAAATATCACCTGAATCTGCGTCTGGGCTCACAGCCTGCTGATGAGTGCATTTGTACTGTGGTCAAGCTGTTCCTTCATTATACTTAAAGACAATAAAACTTTTTATAAAAAAAAATATTTAATTACATTTTCTAAACTGCCTTAGGGCAAATATTATATACTTCTCAAGGGGAAAATACTTCAAATTTTAATTTAGATTATTTTCTTTCTAGTGATAAAACAGAGCTGTAACTGGGGCAGCTGTAAAAATGCCATGGATGACGATAGGATCAGCACGCCCTTTAGCCCATCTCTCCCTGCCTTTGGGAAGCAAGTGGCATGGCTTTACTGTAAATCACTGAGGTTTTACAGCTCTGATTCAGAGCTCTGCAGCCGAGCACTTGTCTGCATGCTCCATCCCCTGCCCGGCAGTGCCCCAGGCTCGGCCCTGCTGGGCTTGCCGGAGGGGTGGGAAGGGACTTACTTTTCCGTCAAAGCGCTGTCGCTGGCGGGCCAGTCTGTGACAGCCACCCCTTTCGCTGGGAAATGGGCAACAGGTGAGGGTGGGAACTGCAGGAGGAAAAAGCGCATCGTGAGGAAACGCCACTGATGAGCAGGGACCCCAGGTTCACTGAGGAAAGCGGATGGTTTAGGAAAATTAATAAATACTGTAAATCTCTTGACAAGAGAAAGCAGGCTGGCTAAGAACTTGGCTGCCCAAGTCTTACCCACACAAATACCGATGGCCCACATGAACGGTCTCACTGAGCTCAGTCCAGGGCTTGTATGAGCCAGAATTACACCTCCCGTGGAAGAAGGGAGGCTTGCAGAACTTTTTATTCCCTAGTTTCTATGTCTGGCTTCCCGAGGAGGCGAGGCTTTGTGCAGACTGAGCAGCCTGCCTCTTGCAGCTCTTCACAGGCCACCCCTGCCGCTGGCTGGGAAGCAGCTGTCCCAGCCATCGCTGTTTCTTGAGCATTCAGAAATATTTCCCTGTTTTACCGGGTGCTGCTCTGTGGCGTGGGGGCCCCCTGGTTCATGCCTCAGTCCTGCCACGGCCCCACAAGTGCCTAGTCATCGACTTCCTCCTTGTCTTATTTGATCATAAATTGCCCGCTAGAACTGAGTCACATTTTCCCCAAACCAGGCCACTGAGACTGGCATATCCTCCAAGATGGCAAGCTAAACAGTGGATTGCCCAGAAACAGAAAAATATGTCAAAAATTGCGACGCACTTTTGTTGTTTCAGGCAATAAACGCACTTACTGATTTTACTGGCATTACTGAAAAATTTGTCCATATTATTTTCACAACTATAACTGGTCTTAAACTGTTTCTAGGGCTTCTAGGGCTCTTAAACTTAAACTAGGTCTGTTTCTCCTAGGACTAATTTGAGACTGGATATGTTTAGGTGTATTCTGCAAGTATCCTAAGACTTAAAGATGTTTGAAATCACTTTTGCAAGCATCCTTTGAAATGTAACCAGGTTAATTATTGGTAGGCACAATTAGCTTCATTACACTGAATACCATTAATTTTGGCCATCCTTCAATATTGTACAATCATTTTTCTTAAGTGTAGCCCAGCTATACTTGCTACACTTGGTAGCAAGTACATTGCAGCCATCCAAAAGAGCATTTGAAGCCACTAATTTTCTATAGCACGGTCTGGTATCGGTCAGAAGCTTTCCAAAGGACTGTTTTCTGTTTGAAAATATAGTTTTTATAAAATGTCAGGACTTGGAAAATTGTTTTTTGGTAAGAAAAAAATGGGAGGGAAAATGTTTTAGTAAAGCTGAGTCATTTTAAACCAACACGTTTTATCTGTTCATTACAGAGCAAATTTTTGGGTTTGGTATGATGATTTTCCCAACAACTCTTTATTGACATTTTTGGTTGATCTGATTATCGTTGGCATTCTGGAGAATATTAATTATTTGATGCTTTTTCCGCTTTAGAAATTAAGTTTTTCCCAAGTTGTGAAATTCCCTGAGAAACAAGAGGCTAACCCCTCCCAGCTCTTGCAGGCGGCTGGGCATCCAGATCAGGAGCCTGCCTGTTCCCATCCCACAACCCTTCCTGGTTGCCTGAGGAGTAGCCGTCCTATGCCAGTGTCTGCTCCCAGCTAAGGATCCTCTGGCATAAGTCATGTCTCAAAGCCTTAACGAAGACTGTGAAATCTGCATGTATTGTCACAGAATCATAGACTCGCCTAGGTTGGAAGAGATCATCATAGACTGACATGCTGTTAATGTGGGACATGCTGACAGGTATCCGACAGTGGTAATTGGTCTTGCTGCATTTACTTACGAAAGGTTTTCCATCCAACAGGTGATTACAGGACTTGGATGACTCTCGTTCAGTAATTCCCACTGCAAAACACAAGAAGCATGGCATTATCAGTAATTATCCCATTGGCACAGTTGTACTAAAAGCCTCCTTCCATGCGGTTAAACCCAGACACGAACAGAGCCCAGATTCAGGTTATAATCCCACTAGATTTGATTACAGCCAAAAGTGCAGAAGTGTCTTTATTATGATCGTCTACTGTGATGTCAAAATAAGTGGGCTTGGAATTACTTAAGTCATTCTGGAAAGTCAGCTCAACTGCTGTCTTCTAGACTTTTCAAATGAGATGATGAACTGTCCTTAGCAGACCAAGCTAAGTGGCAGCCCTCCCCCATCTCTGAACACTCATACAAAGAGCGGTCCTGTCTGCTGCTCCTCAGCACAGGTTGGGGAATGTAGTTTTTGTGCATCTTGGAGCCCCACAGCCAGCTTTGTCCTGCCTAGGAGAGCAGTCTCCTTTCTGGATTGCCCTGGGGGGTTGTTCTTATCTGGGTAGTGAAGTCACAGCATAGATTTCAACCTTTCTGTCTGCCCGTGGCCGAGTGGCACCTCTCTCTGCTGTCCTCAAACCTGGAGGTTACCTTTCAGTTACATGTGAGTGTTCAGCTGATAACTTATCCATGGATAAATGCTCTCTGACATTCCTGCTAGTTGTGCCGAGGAAATAAATAGGCGATTTTTTTCATGAAGCCAAGTCCTCCCATTTGGCTGTGGGAATATGGAGATCTCTTTTTTTTTCTTTTTTTTCCGCCTTCTTTCTTTCTTTCTGTTCCTAGCCATTTTTGGTTGTCTGCAGTTTTTTAAAGGGATATGCAGGTAAGTGAAGAGCAAGGATCTACAGAAACACCAAGATTCACCAAGACAGAGGATAGAATATGATTCATAACTGCTGTGACCAATGGAATATAAATAATGACAGCAAACATCAGAAATAGCCAAGGTGCTTATAGTGCTGTCTCCAGCATGAGTTAGCAATGAGAACTGTCTTCTCCTTCTGGGGGCAATATTTTACCATGATAAATATCTTAACCAGCCTCTCTCTTCCCGCTCCCCGCCCTGCCCCCCCCCCGCAAGTAATTCCATTAGGTACCTAACTGTATACCTCACATCAAAGTTTAATTCAATTACCTCCTCTCATCTTGCATATTAGGTACTAACAGTATTCAGCAAGTGGCTCCAGGCATCAATGCTTTAGCTAATGTCCACATTTTTTCTTTTTTTGTTTTCCTTTGTTTGCTCTTATATTGTCTGATTCCTCCCTTATATTGTCTGATTCCTGCCTGGCCCTCTTCGTATTAGATAGAGAAAATGTTCTGGCAAAGTTTTAGCAAAATATGTAAGCAAAAGTAAGCCCTCATGGCTTCATGTTCATAAGCACTCTTCAGGACAGTCGTGCCTGGGTGCGATGTGAATTCCACTTCCAGAGGTGCTCTGGATGTCCAGACCCGCGTCAAGAGTTGCTCCACATCTGTTATTCTGACTTGCCCTGTATTTCCAAGATGGTTACTTGTTCGAAAACCTGGCACAAAACTGAGTGCTTCTTTCCAGGCAGATAAGTGCAATTTTTTTTTTTTTTTTTAAATCTATCCATCCTGTGAAGCAAAGCAAAACTTTGACTGCAGTGAGGGGTTTCTTGTTCTGGCCTTCCACGACACTTACTTGCCTTCCTACATGCTGGGATGCACTGTTCTTATGCCTTATATGTCCCTATGTCCTTATATATTTGCGTAGGGTTTCCGACATTAGCAGTAAGTGTGCTGATGCTCTCATCTATGCTCTGTTTACACATTTTTCACTTCCTCTGGAAGTTGAACTGTCCCCTCCTGACCCAGGTTTAAAGTTGTGCTTTACCAAATCTGAAGTCTCGTTAATATTCAACCGTACTCATCTATGGAGCAAGCATGCAAAACTCTACAGACACAAATATTATTTCCAGTGAGAAAGTTGAAGAATGGTTTTGAAGGGCGACATCTATGTGGAGGTCGTATTTGTACAGAGATTAATGAAAACAGATGATACATATCCATACATGTATCTTACTTCATATCACATTATGCTGGCTCTCCAGCTGTTGAGAAACAGCTGGATAAACCTTTCTGGACCAGGTCATGCCACTCTATTCCCTGTGTAGGTATTATTAGTACGGTGCATACTGAAAGCGGGCACTGCAGCATATCATAGCAAAGAGCTATTTATATTTTCATGCAAATATTTGCACACACTTCTACTTTCATCCCCTTAAAATGCTAAATCAGTGAAGTCAGGCACTCAAAAAGTTATGAAATATCAGAATTGGACCCAAGTTATTTCATCCCCCCAAGGATCTAGACATTGAGATTCAGTCTCTAATTTGTGATGTGAAACCATTTTTCCAGAGACTTTCTGCTTCATTCAGAAAGCAGTTGTTCATCCTTTGCTTTTATCTGTCAGTGCACTGTCCTATAACCACTTTCCCCTCCAGTGAATCCTCTGAGGATGGAACTATTAATATTTTCACCAGCTTTTCTGTATTGCTGAACACTGTGGCCATCATCTGCACAAATATTTTAAAAACCAGGTTTGTCATCTCCTGGAGGACAACGAGTTATGCCAGGGAAACAGAGGCAGGTACTGAGTTTAAGATCCAGTTATTGAGAGGCTTGAGGAGGATGCAGCACTGTTCGTAGTCAAAGCACAGTTTTTAGAGCAGCAGGAACTGAGCACTCCCTGGCACTGCAGCTGGAGGCATGAAGCAGGCACCCAGGAAAGGGGGATACCTCAGACACCCCGCCACGGTCCCCTGAGCACCTTCTGTGCTGGGGGGAACACAGATCCAACAAACAACCCCTCCATGGTGCACAAGCACAGGCAGCCCTCTAGTAGATCTCTTGTCTTGTCCAGGTGCTCCTGGGGAGTTTGTTCTGTCCTGTCCTTCTCGGTCCCTCCTTCCACTCCTCAGTCAGTCCTTTTTGTTTTATTTTTTGTTCTAATTCAGACTTGGTTTCTCCCTCTTTTCCATTCAGCATTCCAGTTTCTTTGCCCAATTGCTTCCCTTTCTACCCCTATGAGAACCGTTTCCTGCTTTTCTGCTCTTCTTCTTGGATTCCTACGTCTTTTCTCCTGTTTGCACCTATCTGTCATCCTTTGCCTCCTGTTTCCCCTAACAGCAGAGACCAGCAGTTCCTCCTTTATCCCCCGCTGGCTCTCTGCCACCCACTACCCCACAGCTGGTCCCAGCCACTCCTCCTCCTCCTCTCCCTGCTCCAGCCCCAAAGCCCCAGATCTTTGTTCAGCCATTTCTTGGCTCCAGTCCCAGTTTAAGATCTTTCCCTACAGTCCCAAGCTCAGCTTGTTCCTTCCAAGCTTCCCAGGCCCCTGCTCTTGTCTGGTCTGTGTTCAAATGGGATGGCTTGTGAGCACTGCAGGTGCAGACCAGTGGTGTGAAGAACATGCACCTTCATGGTAGTATCTGCTTTACAGATTTAGCACCTTTTAACAACTAAATGTCCGATGTCTCTTCCGAACAAGTGCCATACGGGATTTTTTCAAAGGCTTATGACTTGACTGCATCTGGGTGGCTTTTCAAGGGAAAGCAAAAGATGCGTTTTTGATTAAAAAGTCGCCCCTTGCCAAACTGCATGGCCCTGCTCCAGCTTCGACCTTCCAAACATAACACACCAGCGTTGCAGGAACCGAATCACCAGTTTATCCATGTTTACTCAGTTCCTTGGTTTTGCATTGGAAACTGCAAACTCTATTTTTCCTTCATGGGTTCTCACAAATATGCTGAACAAGTTTTGGTTGAAAAAATAAAATCAGGTCTGTGGCTGACATCCAAAATCGAAAATTTCATCCCAAATAATTATGTTCTGGCAAGTTCTAAACAGGCATCTTATATAATAAGATGACTCAGGCAAACTCAGTAATACGCAATCTACCATCTCTAAAATACTATCAGCCTTAGGAAAGAGAGCATTTATGACTGAATAAAGTGAGTTTATGACTCTGAAGAAAGCAAGAGCTCTGCAATGCCATGGTCATTATCTTATTAACTCCACTGTATATTCTAAGCATGGAAGTATTCTTCAGGTACATAACAAAACGCCTGCTTCACTGCAAACTGGAAGATCACAGTATCTAAAAATGTTCTGAAGCCACAGAGGAATAAAGCCACTTCCATGGACTTACCGGGCTGGGCAGTGCCCTTGGTGAGGCAGGGTCCCTGCTGCCTGCTCTGCAGGCGGCCCAAGCCCCGCTCCTCGTCTTCGCTGTACAGCACCTGGAGGAGGTCGCCCTGGTGGGGCTGCAGCTTCTCAGTCCTGTGGGGCCCATGGTCCGATATGGCTACCACCTACAGAGAAGAGGCAAAACCATCCCATTACACCCGGCCTCGGAGATTAGGTGGTCTGTCAAGGTCACATGGGAGCAGCGTGGCGCTTGTTCTTCCCACCGCTGTGTTGTCACACGAAGGGGATTTTGTCGGGTAGAGATTGTGGGATTTGTGGGGTTTGTTTTGTTTGGCTCCTGCCTCCGCTCAGGAGATGTATAAAAATATGGGAAAATCATGTGGGGTCTCTCCGGGGCCCAGCTCCTTCATCGCACCTTTCTGTATTCTCCTCAGGAGACTGAAGTGTGGTACTTTTCAAGATCTACTGAATAGGATATGCCTTCAAGACAGCTGAAATTTAATTTCTTATTGCACCATAACTTGGGCAATCAGTTAAACTTATGCAATGTGAATTACAAATGCTATTTCTTCATGGCCTCTTCTGTCTTTTGGACCTATTTACATTTTATACCTGGTAAATGACTACAGAGGATACAAGGCGGTGAATAATTGTGCTCTTAGAGATCACCATCCCTGGAGGTATTTAAAAGACAGGTAGACGTGGTACTGAGGGACATGGTGTAGGGGTGGTTTTGGCATAGGTTTATGGTTGGACTCGATGATCTTGAAGGTCTCTTCCAACCCAAGTGGAATATATATATTATAATTAATTTTCACAAACATCAGCTTGCGCAAACAAAACTCACTGAGTTCTGCATGTCTGAACATTAGGCCCTCTGTATCTAGAACAGAGTCCCTGAAAACAAGCGTGAACAAAATCAAGTTCTTTTCTACATTGATCACAACTAAGCCATGGCACTCGCTGTGCTGCCACAGGCAACTGGAGAGGCCAGAGCTAATGTGAGCTTAAAAAACAAGGATGGTTATCCAGGATGGCCCAGAAACAATTTTCTCAAGAAGATGAAAGTCTCAACACCAAGGAAAAAGTGTTTCGTGCTTTGGTTTTTTTTATTCTTCCCTGAAGACTTGCTACTGTCATACAGAGAACCAGTTAAACAGGGCAACGATCCAAACCAGCAAGGAAACAAGACAGGTGGCAACTATTCAGACTGTTTCCGATTAGACTTACTTATGTTGATCTTATGTTGCAAGACCAGGAGAAAAGCAGTTACCTGCATCTAACTGATGACTGATAGTTGCCATCTATGTGTTTTATATGTAAGCGCAGTTATTTTGTCTCAAGACTGAGACCAGCAACTGAGCAGCCCGCTATTGGCATACTCAAGATAAAAACAAAACCGAATTCAAGCATGTCTCCTCATGCAAAATTGTCCATTTTCTTCAAGTAAGTTTTAATTCAGTTTGCCATTACTCTGCAGTATTCGGTGTATGTGAATTTTTTACACAGATATAAAAACACATGCACACCAATGTTTTCCCTAAGAGGAAAAAAGAAAAAACCCAACCTGACCACTTTTTTACTCTTTTGACTCCATGTACCCTCAAGAGTTTGGAGAAGGCTATGTGACCTAGCTGCTACTGACCAGCAGGACAAGGAGCAGAAACTGCCCAACGGCAGGCAAAAATATTGCTGGAAAGGGCTGGTGAGGCAACCAAAGCCTAATCCAAGACCTAAGAGGGGTTTTCTCTTAGTTCTGTGGGTTTTGGCACACAGCCTAACACAGTCCCTGCTCTGTAAGCTACTTAGGGACGTGCTCAGTGCCAAGTTAAAATCGAAGGCACTACTGGTGTTCTTGAAGACAAGCACGTACTAAAGGAGGCTGTAGCTGTGGCCCAGCTCTACTGACCATGAAACTGGTGCTGCCGGACGGAGCCGAGCCTCAGCATCGCTCTGATAATTCAGAAACGAGGGTGATGCTGGTGGTGAGAGGCCTCCTGTTGCTGCTTAAGCAGCTGGCTCTCTCCCAGCTGCCCCCGGAGCAGTTCCAGGACCTCCCCATCCCTCTGCTCCTCTGCTCCGTGCGTCCACGCAAGGCCTGGCTACCCAAACCTGGCAAGCCGCTCACCAGCGGCATTACCCCCCCATCACCACAGTGACATCGATGGAGACACCTGCTATTCATTACAAATACGATGATGCTGTGCCTGACAGGGGTCTCTCACGACAGCCCTTGGAGTCTGCCTCGTGTGAACCGAGCTCTTCCAGCTTTCAAGGAGCACCACAAAGCTCAGCTTTTCCCACCAGCTCTGGAAATATGCTCAGTGCTCTTGGTCACGCTCAGTTGTCTTTGGCGTGTGACAGAAAATGTCATCACCCTCTGCTACTGAGACACCTGAGGTTGCTTCTTTTGCACGGTCATGGAACGAGCATTTTTGGTAAAAGTAGGATGCTGGCGGCACTTGTCTCTAATCCCTAAAGTGGCTTATTTGATCAGTGTAAAGCACCACTGGCTTGAAATTTAACAATCTGCCTATGTGTTGCAAAGGATGAAATTTAGTTTGGGGAAAGGAAGTGGGATTTTTAACTCCATTAATAGCAGGAATTATTTAGGCACACTGTCGATGTTTTTGATATTCCTTGTCACATGTCACGTCAGCAGTGCCAAAACACCTTCAAGCAGAAGAATCTGTATAAATAAGTTGCAATGACATTATCCATTACAGCTGGAGAAAACAGCACAATGTCTACAGCACATGTTCATTTAACAACTTTGTTTGCAGCATTTGGCTGTAGCACACTTTTGGAGTTTCTTATCTCCTAATTCAAGATTTCACCATGACTTTGGCTACCTCACCCATTACTGTAATATGTAAAGACTTATCTAGGTCAGGAAACTGAATCTGCTGTAGCACAATTTTGATCTAAATTGGAGCTGGCATTTCTCTAGGGTACCTAGGGTAAGGCAGAAGGAACAGCTGGAAGTCGCTTTTCTTTTCTAGATGTACCAGGGAATTTAAATCCGTGTGAATGGCAGAGTCAGCCAAACTACGCAGAATTAGTAATCTGCTCTCTAAAAAAAATACTCTTTTTAGAACCTGGAAGTCCCTTGACCAGCTCAGTCTGCTTGCAGGATGTTAGCTCTGAATTCAGAGTTCAGCAAAGTCTCTTTTTTGTGAACTTTACCCCCTGGCACATCCTCTGTCAGAATTAGGTGTGCTAAGTTGGGGACAAGGAGGTTGCAGGAGGGTTGCAGAGCAGCGCAGGGGCTGTTCCAACAACCCTGCTCCTAGACCCAAAATCCCATCCCCACACCAACAACCAAGCAGAAAAGGTGACAATTAAACATTGGCTTTGGATAAAACTTTGAAGCTTAGAGGCTGAACAACAAAGTGCTTGTTAATGAAGGAAATGCCAGATTTGTAGAGTTAAGCTCTTTTTGATGGTATAATGCTGATCCAATTTTTTATGTGGCAGCACTAGTATCCACAGAGGAATTTGCCATTTTTCTGCAAAGTAGCCATGTATTGGTGTCTACCCAAAGGATTTTGGGGCTAGGAGAGCAAGGGAAGAGAAGGGAATGATCTACTATCACTGAAAATAACTCGTAGCGGGGCAATAGGAACTGCAAATAAGCATAATGGTGAAACACTCAATTGAAAAAATGAATGCATTTCCCCCTTTCTCTCACCCTTCCATAGTCATGAGTGTGCTTTTGGGATGCGTTCTTGAATGTGATGGAAGTTACCCCCCCAAGATCAGCCATTTGAACGTTAAATCACTCAATGCTATGCTGCTTGAGTATTTCTGCTGCGAAAAAAAGGTCTGGCAGATGTCCACATTGCTTGCTATTTTCGCCCTTGCTGAGGATTAAAGCTGCACGTCCACTGCACTCCCCAGAAGAGAAGATTTCATGTTAGCTGAGGCATTTCTACAGCACCCGCTGCAGGTGCAGAGTTAAAAGTGAAAAAGAAATAATCATTCTGCTACTTTTCTGTGGGTCTAGAAATTGGCAATCACAACTTCCTCCCAGGCACATATATTCCAGTACGCACTATTTATTTGAATGCTTGCGCATGAGCTGTAAGCGGCTGCATCACGTGGAAGAAGAGGAAGGCACAAGTCTTGGAGCGGACTGTGCCAGTTGCTTTGGTTTGAGAGCCTCGCTTGTTTTCTTAGCTGGAGCTGCAGACCATTCCTCAGGCTTGGTGCTCCCACTGCTAATATGATGACTACCAACATCACAACTAAGGGCCAATCAAAGGACGTCTTTAATTGGGGTCAGTAAAGCCCCAAAGGAAAAAAAAAATCCTCTAAAAATACAGCAACAAACCAGGGACTTTCTTATCTTATTTTCTTACACCTTTATGACTATAGTGCTGCTACAGCAGCTGATCCAATCAAATTAAATATTAGAGCCTCCCATTTAGCAGAAACAACTATCTATCCGCTGAGATTCGGAATATGATAACAGATGTACAGTTGCCCTGGATTTCGATGAGAGCTAGTTGAAAATTTTCCAGCTGAATTGCTTTATGAGAAAATTCCGGTTAGAAATCTGAGCTTTTTGATGGAAAATCACCTATTTCGTCAAAAAATTTGAGAAATTATCTGAGCATTCTCTTTTATTAAGTCAGAATAGTTCACTTTTGGTTTGGACTTTTTTGCTATTTTTGTATTACATGGAAAACAAAATATACCAAAGGCATAACAAATAAAAAAGGGGTATCTTCAAATGGCTTATTTTGAGTAATACTCCAGCACTCTGACTTTCATCCTCATTTGGAATGCAAAGTCATTTTGAAACCTCAGCCTTAGCTACAGGACAAAAATAAGATTTTTCAGAATTTGAGAAAATACGCAGATACAGTTTTTACTCAGACACCACTAAGGCGTGGACCCTTCCTGGGGACCACTTCAGGCATTCCGTGAAGTATCGGGATCTCGTGGTCCGCTTTAATAATCAAGAGAAGTGATGAGCGTGAATGTGGCAAAGTTTTTTCCAGCGCACAGGGAAGCGTGGTAAGCAGGAGGTGCTGTGGGGAGATTAGGGAATCAGGTATTGAAGAGGAGGCTATTTACCAATGAGGATGGGTCTGGAAGTGGAATAGGGCATGGGAAAAGGAAAGGCCATGGAGCAAAATATTTCAAAAAAGTGCTAGAGAAGAGACAGGTCTGTAGTGAGACAAAATGTTTTGGCACAAGAGTCTCAAAGCTTGTAAAAAGTGCTTTAATATGTGCAAGAGAAAGAGGCCATCATTCCTGCAAGTCAGAACCGTGATAAAAGGATCGTGGAAGGGGTTGTGAACGGGCCAAGTGGATTTAAAAGAGGGAAAACTGGCAGGTTTAAAGACAAGAAACCTCTTGCCCATGTGCCAAAGTGTCCAAACTTGGAAAACATTTTCTCGGAGCATGAAAAACATTCAGTTCTTTGAATTTGGGGGGGCACCTCACCTGCAAGGTGTGGGGAAAGCTCCAGCTGTGTGCTCTGTGCCGGTGCACCGGGGGTGAATCGAGGACAGGCAAGCGCCGCTGGGACCCAAGGACAAGCATCCTCTCTCAGGGCCACCTTTTTGAGTTGAGGTTACAGCCCACTGCGTGGTGGTTTTGTCTTAAATTCCCTGGGGAATGGGATACTGGCTCCTTGACTAATGCATGTATGTATTGATATGATTTGTTTGCTTTTTCTTCCTGCCTGTCCCCCTGTAACTGTTATTAGGGCTTTATGGATAAGTACTAAGCCTGTGATTCCCTCAGATGACCTGTGTTGATAAGCTGTTTTGTTCATTTTGACTGGCTCTGCACAGACTGTATTTTTTGAAATTTCAAAGTCTGCAAATAAAGTGTAGCTTTACAGAAACTCCCCTTTCTGTTTCCTGTCCCCCTCCCTGCATCAGACACCGATGCACTTTGTCCTCAAAGATGCACTTCCCATTTATCCACAGCATTTTTAGGGATAAATGCAGCCAACTAGAATTTAAAAAAAAAAAAAAAAAAAAAA
>VZSF01009465.1:163840-197835 GCA_013398295.1 Chionis minor | reverse complement strand
AAAAAAGAAAAGAAAAAAAAAAAGAGGGATAGAGAGGGAGATTTTTCTTACACTCTTTGTTAGGATGTGCTGCGTACTTTTGGCTCGTCTTCGGGCAGGACTACATGCTGCAAAAAAGAAGAACAGGAACACGGTCAGGGTGCAGTGGAGACAGAGAAGATGAGGTTACACATGTCTCTAAAATTCCTCCATGAGAATACATTGGGGGCATGTGGGGAGGGGGCGAAAGAAATAAGGCTTTAAGGAGGATTCCAGCTGAAACAACTGAAAAGAAAGTCCTTTTTAATGTCATCTCATAGACCATGCTCTAGCTATACAATACAGACATCCATGGGCACAGGGAAACAGCCTTCTCCAAGTTTCTGCACCTCTCCCATAGGCTTCCAGGAGGAACTGTCCTTCTCTCTCCTGAGTTTTGATCTGGCCTCCCACCTGCTGATGTTTCAGAAGAAAATAAGCTTCGCTTTCCATCCAGTCACCTTCAAACATGACTAGCTTGTACATTAACTTTGGAAAGGCCTATCACTTTATCTAGATAGGGACTTTTTCAATAAGCTCAAACCACTTCATGACATCATTTCAGTTTCACTGCGTGATGTCCAAAGCACAACATTTGCACTAAGCCTAGTCTTTTCTTTTCCAATCCGCAAAATGACGCATTTGGTTTTTTAACTTGGGGCATTTTGCTTAAAGTCTGTTTCTCAATTTTATTTCTTAAGCCCAGGAAGACACCAAAATCATAGGCAAAACAGAACTGCTAGTCACTGAATACACAAGATGCCAGGACCTTAAGCCAAGTTTTTGACTGGACTGAAGCGATTGATTGGTTTTGAGAGGGGCTTTTTTTGGACAAAGCGAAGATTGTTCAAACACTTCTTGTTTCAGTTTGACTTGAAACTGGCCTGAAAAACTCAGTGATACTCCCACCTCTCTCTCTCTCTCTCTCATCATATCTTACCCTTTGCCCTTTAAAATTATTACCCTCCTCCGTGTTCAGGATACAGGAGTCATGACTACAGTATTTAGCAGCCAGTGACAGAAACAGGCCTGCAAAAAACTGCCAAATTTGGAGAATTAACTCCAATTCTAAAGGCTGACCCTGAGGGCGAGGCGTGGTAATGGGGGTTTCCTAGGTTTCCATCAGGCTTTATTTTATGGTCCAAAGGCTCTGAAGAGCGAGGAAGGTTTGTTATGGGATGACAGGTTACTCTTACTCTCCAGGTGAGCTTCCCTTTACATTTTTGGCATACATTCCACTCCAGGAGTTGCAGCGCATGTCGTTGCTATGTATTAATGTTTGCAGACAGTTTTGAAGCGGTGGGAGCAGCTAGAGTTCACTCAAGGCTGCTCATTTCTGCAGCCAAACTCCTCTCCTCTGATGGCAGGAATAACAAGTGACTGGGCTTTCCAGGGCTCTGGTACAAGCAGAGCTGGCAGCGGGACCAAAGTTACTCTTCCTAGACAGCTTTTGTTTGTCTAAAGGCTGCCCCTCGATACCGCAGCGAGGACGTAAGTGCTGAGCATTAGGACCACACTGGTTAGAAATAAAATTTTGGCCCACGCTCTGCCCACAGCAAAAGAGGACAGTGACACGGGAGGGGAACAGTCTTGCCCAGGGTCCCTGCCAGCGACCCGTTGCAGCACAGGGCACTTCCACACCGTACATCACAAGTAAGTTATTTGCCCGTATAGAGCTTGAGAGTGCGCTAAGCTATCAGTTGGATTACGGTCTGTTTTGCACGGCATGACATCCCCAGGGATCTCTACTGCCTCCTCCTGCAGGGCACGTTTTACATTTTAAACCATTGTGACTGTGGGATGAAAACCAGACAAACATAACGAAGGTGGGTTTTTTTCCTAGGAGTATGTTGTATGTATGTACGTATGCAAGTATGTAAACTTGCTTTTGAAGCTGCTGCGTTTACCCTTGCTTCTGGAATTTCACCGTGTGAGAACTAAACTAACTGGTCACAAGCAAAACACTCAATTGCAGAAAAGTTTGGTGATGTAAGGAATCATCTTCCTTTCTCTCCAATATTATATGTATTTTACTGGGCAGTGTGAGAAGCACAGTATATAGATTTCTACCAGAAGCAGTAACTGTGGTGCTGTTACTGCTACCCAGGCTGGTGCACAAGGAACAACACATAAACGTGCCCAGGTAATAAACTGTGTCTTTTCAGAGTACATATGATCCACAATCCAACCCGCTGCCTGTTGTCTGCCAGCATGAGTGAGTGGCAAAAGGCTTGCAGGGGCTGAAGAAAGGCAAAGCATGAAAGGGAAGTCACAGCACCAGCAAACACACAATTACTTGAATAGCTGTTGAAAGAAGAGTGAATCTCGGAGGCAGCCAGAAGTGACCCACTTGCGCAGGAGCACAAGGGTAGCAATGCCAACCGTGGGGCTGCAGGGCTCTGCCTGCAACCATGATTTTCTGCAGGGAGTGGGAGCAGGAATGCAAGAATGAAGCCTCGCAGATGATGTTTCTGGATTTGCCTGCAAAAGGATGTTTGTATGTACAGCCCAGCTTTCCGGCAACAAAAACAACTACAGGGATGGTTCACTCTGTCATTTCCACTTATATTCTGAAATTAAGCAGCTGAGAGTTCATGCTTGCAGCTTGCAAGTAAAGATCTGATCTGGCCCCACAATTTGTTTTCCCTGCTTTTACCTGCTTTCTTTTCTTGTTGCTGAAATACGCAGCTATTGAGTTTAAACTAATTTGTTCAATCAAATGCAGACTGGCCTTTGTCCGGTTCTTACTCTTCATTACAAGCAATTAATGTTAATCATGCATTCATTTCCAGGGCATGGCTTTGGAAATGTTCCACTTATTGAGCCAGCAGACTTAAATTCAACATTCATGCAGTTCACCCAGTTCATCTGAGCTGCTAACTGCTCACAGAACTTCATTTTCTTTTCTATTACACAGAATAGCCGCAGAGTTGCAAGCTGTCACTTTAGCAATTACCTCATAGGTATAGCAACACCGAGTCCAGATCTCCCAGTTTTGCCGGCGCAAAGATTTTACACAGCCACAATGTCGAAGCACCTGCATGGAGCACCTCCAGAGACAAGCAGCGAGTGCTGGACTGTGAGCAGAGCGCGGCACGGCACAGCAGAACGGATGAGCCGCTCACTTCAAAGATTTCCCTGATGCTAAACACCCCATCCATCTAAAAGACAGCACCATAGCGGTTGTCACAGTTTCGATGTACTCACATTTGGATGAAATCACAGTGGTGAAAACTTCTAAATTTTCGTCGCTGCAGCTGTAAATCTGGTGCATTTTCCACCTCTCCCTCCTGACTGCCGTTCAGCTTCATGCAACCGCTCTGAACTTCTGGTAAATAGGTTTCACTAATCCAATCTGGCTCTGTGATCATTGTCCAGATCTACAAAGGACAGAGTGATGCTGTGATCTCATCTCATTCCATATTCTTCATTGCAACATTTTCTGCTCCCATCTGCCTTTCTATGAATACTATTAAGGCAAAGACTTAATTTAGCTGTTACTTAAGCCTCTACTCAGATAGGAGCATTTTATTTTACGTCTCCTTTTACCAGTTTGGAGAATCCTCTGTAATAAATGGCTAATAATTAAAGTCTGTTCTGCGTAGCCACTGTACAGGCAAATAAATACTTACAGAAATACTGCAAGGATTTTTAAAATAAGCTGGGTTAATACTTTGTGTGCTTTAACACATAAAAATCTGCTCCTCCCATATAATGAGGAGCTGATTCTAGGTGTATTAAGAAAAGTATTTTATGCTTTATCTTTTAAGTTCATAAACTACTACCTGAATCCTGGACACTTCAGCCTAAAATTTCAAATGCAGATGACCACAGCAAGGCATGTCAGGCAGATGTACATAGGTCTATATGCCCCTACACTTCAGTGGCTGCGGAGGGAGGGCAGGTGGCTTGGTCATAGATGGGTTCCTACATGACTTGATGGTTCTGGGGCCTAATTCCATATTTATGCACTTCAATAAAGAGTTTTCTTGCCAAAGCTTTTCATTTCTTAATGCTCCCATCACAAATTGTTTTTTTCCACATCTACGAAAACCAGCCCCCTCAACTTCTGGTGACTTACTGCTGCCATGGACACCTAAGCTCAAAAATTTTGGCTTGCAGGCTTCAGGAACTGATGTAGCAGAAACACTTTCAAGTGTGAATAATGATATTGAATTATATGAGCCTAATGAATAGCCTTCATTACTAGCACGTGTGTGTAATTAACACAAAAACTAGTGCTGTCTTCTCCTATAGACGTCTGCCACCGACAGTCCCAGATGGGAACCGCCAGCAAACACGGGCTGTCACTGTCATATTCATGTAATGTTTCTTCTTTGAAGTAATAAATATTGGTCAAATACACATCCCGAGCCAGGAAGCATTTTGGTTGAGTGGAAGGTGTCACTGTTTCAAGAAAGAAACGAGTGAAGAGAAGCCGGTATCACTTGTCACCTCCCACTGCAGCCCCCTGCTGTCCAGGGGCAGCACACCCATTGCGGGGCTGGGGGCATTGTCCCAGGAAACCGCGCCGTGTTTGAAACGGGCGGTGGGACGGCAACATAATCAAGCAAAAGTTCAATTAGCTTTTGATTTATTGCGCCACATGTTCTGCTTGTATGACTGATGTCATTAACATCAGGCTCGGCTGGCGTGTTCATCTGTCCCTGCCCAGCTCCCTCTGAAGGCGCACACACTCAACAGATGGGGAGCTGCACGGGCACGAATGCAATTGTTTATCCCCCTATTGTTCCTGTGTCAAGCAATCAAACCAAATCCATTACCCACCGAGAAAAAGATCAGCGCACCGTCCATTCAGCAATGAATGGAGCAGAGGCGGTTATGCAGGGAGGCTTTAAAGCTTTCAAAAGGATAAAAAAAAAAAAATAATGAAGAGCAACACTGAATAGTTCACAGGAAAAAAAAAAAAAGCTATAACAAATCTAACCCACTCTTTATTTCACCTTTGGATATTCAGTCTCCTGTAAGACACACTTTTGGATCCGAGTCATTGTTTTCCTAGTTACAGGTATAGCCTAAAGATATTTTAAAATCATAGCTGGGGTTTAACATCAGAACAAATATTTGGTGTTTCATCAGGTTGAGGAGTGGTGGGGGCGTGGAAACTGAAAGGAGACTCAAGAGCTGGTTGCCAGCTGGCATTCAGGGCTGTAGAGGTTAGGTTTTGAGCAGGTGGGCTTTGAACACCTATCTTTACAAGGGACGTGATGCTCTGGAGATGAGTCACTCCATGCACAGAGCTGACAAAAGGCTCTCACATCACTTCCAGACACAAAAATAGGGCTCAGAAGGACCAATATAATCTGTCTCACCCGGCAATGAATTTCCCCCTGTTCACAAAAGGGAGTTTGCTGCTTCATTCTGCCCAGATCTTACATGGTCATTGAGCATTATGAATGCCAGGGTTTTGCAGGAAATCTTAATGTGGCTGCAAGAGAAGGACTGCACATATTGGGCTATTTTTTTTCTAGTTGTCCATGAGTTATTTTGGACAAATATCTTCATTTATCTAGCTACAAAATAGACGTGATATTACTCGCCAAGGAAGTGTACTATAAAGCTCAAATGCATGCAGTCAGCTGAGCAGGACAGTAATTTTAGACTTGAGGAAGATACTCTCCACAATGTCCAACCTTGGGACTGCTGGCAGAGCCACATCAGATGGTTTTACATAGTCTCTCCCTCCGGCTCCCTACTGACCTAGCAGGAGTCCAGTCTGTGGTAGCAGCAGGAAACCAAACATTTACCAATTCTATGAATAATTATTTTCGTTCCACAAATTACACAAAATATCTAGAAACTAGGCTCAAATTTTTCCTCACTGCTAAATACAATTGATAAGCTATTAATTTAATTCACGTGGTGCCACTGCAGCTGTAAGAAGACCCAAAAAAGATTTTGCACCAGGGTATATCTTTGACTGAAGACTCCCCAGCCATCATGTGGAATCCAAATTCCTGACTATGGGCTATGATACAGCTGTTTACCAAACACCCGAACTCCCTGTGTTGTCAGTAAAGGATCAAAACATATGCTGGTGGAAGAACTTGGCCACCAAAGGTGAATGGGGACAACTGAGGAGGAGGAGGAGGAAGAGAACTCAGGACACAAGAACAAACATATGGTGTCTGACAAAACATCCATCTAACCTGAACTGCAGGTCTGGGACAGGGAAGGTATTTGATTTTTAGAAACATGGGCAGAAAGGAGGGAGAGGTGGAAAACGGGAAGAGACATATACTGAGGCTGAGATAAAAACAACTGGTGAAAACATCATAAGGATCAGTGAATCTTGTCAAGATGGCAGAAAATCCCATAACCTGGCAAATTTCCCTCTGGGGAGGCAGTGAGGGCTTTTCCCATGGGATGGATCTGTTCAGCCACATTTGGAAGAAACAAATGTATACACTTATCCTGTTTACCATGTATTGCAGAGTTGGTAAGCTTAAAAGGCATCCAATAAAACCAAATTTGAACTATGGTCACAAAAAAAGAAATTAAAACTTTGAGTGATTTAAGAGAAGTATCAGAAACCTTATTTATCCTGGCCCTCGTAAACAAATGAATGCCTTTCCAGCACAGCGTTCTTCAAGTGAAATTGGTGGGAAGCATCCCAGCACTCTCAGCATAGGCAAGGGCTATTGCCAGGGGATTCCCTGGCTCACAGAGGACAGAGGCCTTCCCAAGCCAAGCCTCTGGCTTCTCTCTGTATCTCATATCCTGTTGCGTAAGAGGCAACTCTAATCTATACTGAGCCACTTGAGCCTATTTCTTACCATTAGCTGGGCAATATGATAAGGATAAACTCCAGGTATTTTTGGAGCAGGATTGTGGACTCAGAGGTATGCACAATTAACCATTTAAAAATAAGATGGGATAAAACTGCACGTGCATGCTACAGACATTAACTCTGAAACACGCGTGATGCAATGTAAGTGGTGTTTTTTGGAAAGAGAATTACTTTTTTTCATTTTAGGGCCGTAGAATTGCAACTGCAAATGACTGAAAAGTAAAACCAACAGCAAATGCAAAATACAAAGTGAGCTTGTCATACCTAGTCCGTTATTTTCCTCTAAACGAAAAGGAGAGACAGATATGATATCAACAACTTCACCTCATTCTTATAGCAGTCTGCAAAACTAGTTCAAAATTGAACTAGCACTGCATGGCTGAAAGGTCTGTAAATAAGTGAAGAATGTTCAAAAGTAACATTTTAATTTGTATCTGGCTGGAAGCTGCTGTGACAGATTTTACCCGAATGGGAATAAGACAATCAAGGCATTTAAAAACAGTTTGAACTTTAAATTCACCATAGCGGACCAGGAGAGAGCGATGCAAGTGTTATGTAGTATGAAAGGGCTAGTGCACAGACTTCTCTGCTAATCAGGAAAGGAAATGCCAGCCAGACCTGGAAGCCAGGCTGAAAGCATCCCCCCACTAGTTACAGAAAGATACTGCAGGATTCAGAGAAAAAAAGACCGAGCCTGGTTGGCTCCTCTTAAAAAAGTTACATATAGATAATTGGACATTCACAAATTTGCCCTAAGCTTGTAAAACACACTTGAGTAAGTCTATACAATGATTAGTGAGAAGCACAATGCCCAGCACTGCAAGGTTCAAGTCCCACAGAGCTTGTGCCAGCAGCAGGGATTGCACCGAGCCAGCATTAAAGCTGGGGCCAGGCTGAGCACGTGGAGGCTTAACAAGCTTTCATACACTGGTCATGTACTGGTAATCCACAGGCAGCATTAAAAATGTCAACAAAAGAGCAATATGTCCAAACTGGGCTGTGACAACAATAGCTTATTAAGATGCTGAACTTGAATTACATTTGTCCTTCATTTATTAATTTTTCGAGCTAATTGGTTCAGTGATGTCTTTATGCCCCTGACAAAGCACAGTAATTTTTGGATGGGGCTTTTTCACTACGGATTTTTCCCTTTGAAACATTTTAAGATTATTTTGACTATTGGCTTCTGATACGAACATAACCATTTCTGGACAAACAAACACATTAAGTAAAGCTTGTCCTGTGGTTCCTAGATTTGTGGGGTGGTAGTCCTCTTGCTGCAACTGCATCCTATGTCTCACACCATACGGAGGAAAATCCCCTGCTCGGGTAACCAGGCACAAACTACTTAGGATTTCTTCCATGGATAAGTCTCAAGAATGAGGCAACCTCAACCGTCACCTTACTTGTCTCTACTGTGTCCTCACGCAGCCATCAAGCTCCTTTTGCTGCATGCAACACACGTGCTCTGCGGGATGAAGGTCTTTGCAGGGTATCCGATGACATCGCCTCCTCTGGCTTAAACTCTGTGTGAAAATGAGATTAAATTTAAAGAAAGGACCATCATTATTGGCACTCAGAGCCCTCAGTGCTAGAAACTTAGAAAACAGGAATAGGAAGTAGGAGAAGCTGCACTAAAGGCACAGAAGCAGAATCAAATTTATGAGTCTCCTTTTGATCCAGATTTAAGTTATGGTCCCTGTGCGAAGCAGCAAGATAACACAGGAGATGTCACCGTGACAGAGGAGATTTTAGGACAGAGTGGGAGCACCTGGATGGAATCACTGTGTCTTGGAAACGTGAGACTTTTGAGGTAGCTTTTGTGCAACAAGTGCTTTAAATTGCCATACAGTGTACAGCTGTGAGTACGGAAGGGGAAACTGGGGGACTCCCTCTGATGCCCGTTATCCCAAAAAGGGTTTTGGAGAGATGAAATGGGTTATCTTGTCTCCCTGCTGGTTTGGTCTTTGGCCTCTCTACTGACACTGCCAGCAGGGGTGTCAAAGATCTTCTGCTTTAAGTACCTGACTTGTTTCTAGGAATCTGATTAAAGTAGATCACCTCAGATAACAAGAGGAATTAATGCTGCAAATACATAGGAGAGGATTTTCAAGCTCATAAGCTACATAGAGGTCAGTCCTTTTTGAGTCATGCAGCCTCTGAGATTTTTGATTTTTGCAGAACTGATGATCTTTACTTTCCCCTTTCCTCTGTCCTAGTAGCCTTTGCACTTAAAGACTTTATTAATTCAGTTCTGGTTGTAATCCGTTCAGTCGCTCTGTCGACTACGTGACACACGCTATACAGATGTAAGGCTGGGCGAGAGAAAGCCAAAAGTGAACAAGAAAGAGTTTCTGGGGGCTTTGCAACAGAAGTGGTACATTCTCCTTAATAGTGACATAGTTTCAGATTCCACATCCTTCAGGTTTTTACAATATTTTGTAAAATGCATATTCTCATCTCAGATGTTTCCCTGAAGTCTGATGTTTCTATATCCTCTCAGCTTGGTCAGCCAAAGGGAGGTGGACTCCTCTCTTTGGAGGATCCATCTTTGAAGATCCTAGCTCTTCAACTTTTTATACTCTCTAGCATGTAACCGTGTTATATATTCAGGTTCAACCTCTCAGCTGTAGCAACTGTACGCTTATGTCTGCACACACAGCAGGTTTTTTACCAGTATCTTGTTTGCTATGTACACGTAGATGCCTCCAGTGAAGGAGGCAGGCTTAGACCTTTAGCACCCGTCAGCCGACCCTGCGCTGCCTTTGTTCAGTGGGTTGGCGTTTTTCGCTCGGCTCTGTTGCGTAGGTCCCTGAACTGCGCTTTGCAGTTGGTGATGTTAGCATTTCTGACATGAAAAGTCACTAACAGTTACTTTACTATCAAGACCTGCCCCCTAGCTCTGTGCTCAGTTTTGCCAACAGAGTAGTCCTAATTTTAGGACTTCCGTTTAAAGCATAAATACAGTAGGTATGAAGTACATCAGCTTGACTGCACCAGGAACTAAACTGGGAAGATGGCTGCACGAAGGCTGTGGGAACGTGCTACTCTAGGATGTCCTAACTGCCAGAAATGTGAGTGGCACCACTGTGAGTGTATCTGAATGGGACCCACGTGCTCCAGAATTTCCCTCCCCTCTAGGAGGGAACACCGAAGTGTCACCGCTCACAGGACAGCACTGACACACGGCTTCAACCCTTCCTGGCTTGGAAAGATGACTCTGGAGAAGGACTGATCCACTGAAACACGTGTTACGGAGGCTCTGAGGTTTTAGAAGTGCAAGGCAAATGCAACTCAAGCTCTGCTCATGTTAATTCCCATTTCTCACTGCTCAGATAAGCACATAGTGACAGCTTTCAGGAGGCAGGGACCTGTCCATTGGAAAATGGATTACGACCACCAACTCTGGCACGTAAACTAGCAAGCAACCATCTAATGGTCACTAGAGAGACACCACAGGTCTGTGCTGGTGACCTAGAGGTGAAAAGACTCTATTTGTCCTTCTGAATCCCCAAAGCTTTCAGAGCCCTGATCAGGGGGGAAGTTCTGATCTAAACAACCATTAATCTTCCTTAAGGTGAAAAGGTCAGATGAGCAAGTTATTCAACGTTAACTGGTTTTTATGCCAGCAAAAAAGCGTCTTTATTTCCAATGCTATCTTAAAATATACAGCGACGCTTAAACATCCAAACTTTCACAGTGATTTCTTGAAAGCGATGTCAGCTTTTAGATAGATGACAAAGTCCACACGCAGTGTCAGCCCCCCACAGCTGTGTCCATAGCCACACCAACAATGCCACACAATGGCATCCTTAAATCCCATAAAGGCAAGCGACAATGCCACAGAATGAAGAGATAACGTATTGCAGCTGCTGACAATCAGTCTTTAACATGTGTTATCCATTTGACTGCAGGTGTAAATCAGCATTTCAATGTCAAGTTGCTAATTTAAGGCTGTATGGTCAAACAACCAAACAGCACACCCCAGGAAAAGCACAAGGGAATTGTTAAAGTAGGTCAAAGTCACCACAAGTCAGGGAACGCGGAGGACAGGTTCTACATCAATAAACCAACGTTTGTGCTATGAGATATATATTTCATGATACAGTAGTAGTAGGTTAAATTAAACATTTACCGGAGCTCAGATGACAGTGTTGCTGCTTAGTTGACTTCGGTGGCGTACGTGCTGCCAGCGTACGTGGCCACAGAAACAAGCTCTGTGGCTCTACAGTGAGATGTGAATTAACATGGCTCTTCAAAGGATACATGCCACATTTCTTCTGCTTTCTCTTAACTGCGCTACCTCATGGATGTGCATTAACTTTTCCCCCTTTTATTCCCATGTTCAGAGAAATAAGGAAGCTACCTGCTGCCATTTGTTGTATTTGAAGTTCTCTGAAAAATGAGTACACGTAATTTTTCAAAAGAAACCAAAGAAACCAAAGACTGAGACTATTTTTTTCATCCCCTCTCCTATTACTAGGAAAGTAGTTAACTTAAGACCCGATTAACATTCCATTGAGCTGTGTCAAATAGTTCTTCTTTTTAGTGTTATTATTTTCTACCAGCTCACTTGTGGCAGCTGTTTCAGTACAATGGGGAAAAACGAAAATGAATGGCATTTTAGTGGGTTGCTTAATGGGAGCCTAGAGCTGGCAACATATAAAACTGCATTGAGAAATGCTGCATCTAAGGGAACTGCTGCCTTCCTAATGATAGCCCAGGTTTGGGGGTATTTTTGGTCTCAGTTTCACTGAGAAATTCAGAGCAACGGTAGAAGCTTCTGCTCGTTCTCATGGACAACTACACATAAAAAAAACTGCACTAAGCATTTTGTAACAAACTGAGCCTGCATGATTTCTCAGATGTACACTGGAGGTAAGTACAAATGTAATTGCCTGTGGAAAAAAATGTGTGCACAAAGACAGTTGAGACCTCTGCAGATTCTGTCTCTGACAGTCCTGCCACACCACTGCTCAAAGAGGAACCTCTTCTCTTGCAGGGGGCTTGGTGACAAGTCAAAGATGGAAGCAGGTTTTAAGGCAGGATTAGCAGGGGTGGATAGGTGTGGCAGACCCTCTTCTCACTGCCCAGGGAGACACGGCGGCAGACAAGCAGTCTGCACACCCCCGTGTGAGCTACAGCTCCTGGAGAGGTCAGCAAAATGTTCACATCACTTTCTGAGTTCACTAGCTGGTGTTTGGATTTAAATTAAGCTCCCTTTTATTTAGGAAGCATTCAGGGATGGTCTGAAGAAAAATGGAGACCATATCCTTAGGCTTCCTGCTGCATTGCATCAGGTTGCTCTTGTCCCTTCTCCGCAGACACGCTTAATGCAGCGGCAGATTTATTAGGTTGGAGCTGTTGAACCCAAGGCACACTGCACGTGTCTGGGAGCACTGTGATTCTTAAGCAGATTTACTTGGGGGTTACGGAAAGTGCGTAGATGTAGCTTTGCTGTGTCTCTTAACCATCACTCTTTCTCATCCATTTTTTAGGTCTCAGAGGGATGGAAAGCGAACCACAAGACAGAAGATGACAGCCTTGGCACTTCGCCTTAAAGTCAAGGTGGTGTAACAAGGAACGAGCATGTACACTAACCTACCTGTGATTACATTCAAGTTTATTCACACCGGATGATGGTGAGAGTTTTTCCAGATTTAGGCATGTTGGTTACATATTTTTTGCTTTGTTCTTTTTGCTTTAACTGCTGGGAAAATCAGCAGTGGAATGGGAATAGGCAAGGGAAGAGAGGGACCAGACAAACTACCGTACCAGCTGCCCCAACTTCTACTGATGCCAAGCAGCAACTCTGCGAGCTTCGAGGACCTTGGAAGATGAGTGAGCTTTCCATTTTGTAGTCCAGGGAAAACTATACCCGCTATTAAACTAATTGCACCAGCACTATGCATGCACTTTTTCGTACCTGGTCCCCAAAGCTAACCTTATCACTGCAGATGGACTGAGTAACCAGATGGGCCAGGATTCGGTTTGTGTTTGCCTGCACAGACCTTGGAGAACACAGGACCAGGGGAAGAGAAGTAGCAGGTCAACGTCCATAGCAAGAATCATGAACGTGGTAATGTGTGTGGCCAGCAGGAGCAGGGAAGTGATTATGCCCCTGTACTCAGCATTGGTGAGGCCGCAGCTTGAGCACTGTGTTCAGTTTTGGGCACCGCAGTACAGGAGAGACATTGAGGTGCTGGAGTGTGTCCAGAGAAGGACAACAAAGCTGGTGAGCGGTCTAGAGAACAAGTCTTATGAGGAGCGGCTGGGAGAGTTGGGATTGTTTAGCCTGGAGAAGAGAAGGTTGAGGGGAGACCTTATCCCTCTCTACAACTTCCTGAAAGGAAGTTACAGCGGGGTGGGGGTCAATCTCTTCTCCCAAGTAACAAGCGATAGGACAAGAGGAAATGGCCTCAAGTTGTGCCAGGGGAGGTTTAGGTTGGATATTAGGAAAAACTGCTTTACCAAAAAGGTTGTCAAACATTGGAACAGGCTGCCCAGGGAGGCGGTGGAATCGCCGTCTCCGGAGGTATTTAAAAGATGGGTAGACGTGGTGCTGAGGGACATGGTTTAGGGGTGGTTTTGTCAGAGGTTTATAGCTGGACTCGATGATCTTGAAGGTCTCTTCCAACCCAAGTGATTCTATGATTCTACTCTACTAGGAGTCCCTGAAGCCTCTTCAAACCATTCTTCTGTCACGACTGAAGAGCTGCCATTTATGCTTCCTTAAAACCTATTCAAAAACCATGGTCTAGATAAACTGGGCATTTATTCTTTTTTTATATAAAGAACGTCAAATCTTTTTATATAGTTATAGCTGTTCAAGACGGAAAGTAAGTCTCTAACTCCACAAGGAACAGCGAGGGACTCAGTCAAGCCCTACTGCTAACAAGTATGACATACAAGGATTGGTAGTGTTGTCATGAAACATGTAATGATACTTACAACTGTGTACTGAATATGCAGAATAAGAGGTGCAGAAAGTGTCTGAAATGTTCCCAGAAATACCATGCAGTAGTTCTGGTGCTTTTAGCTCTGGAACGCCTCCAACATTGCTTTTGGTTGTCACCCTGGATACAATGATTTTGCCCGCACAGCGCCAAGCTCACCAGGCAAACAACGTTGCAGGAAGAGTCACTACACTGTGGGAAGCTGGAGAAAGACTACTTTGTCTCAATGGTTTTGGTTCTTTACAAGACTGAAGTTAACATGACAGAGTTAAACACTGCTCTCAAACACTTTCAAACAAGCTTGTGTTTATAGCAAGTACAGTATGATTATTTGCATTCCAGCGTCATGTGAGGCAGTAACAGATACGTCACAGAGGGCTTAAGTAACAGAGCATCAGCAGGAGCCACAAGAACAAGCTGCCCAGATTTCACACACCTGCCCAACCACCACCAGGCACTCACAATTACAATTTCACCCCACCTCCCTATACAAACACCAGACATGTGCACAAAATAGGCATGTTCAAAGATACAGATATATTTACCAACTAGATTTTCTCAGTACAGGGTAATTTAGTAAGATAATACATGAAAAAAACCAGTAACTCTTCAGTTGTGAATAAAACCACTGCTGCTCAGGAGCCAGGACATGACTCCCTGTCACACCACCGCTATTTGAAAGACAGCACTGTAGGGTGACCCGAGCTCCCTTGATTTTTCCTCAGCAAGTTTCCACTAGTAACTAATAACTGGTGGTGGGAGAACACTTGTGTAGCTGATCATTGTGAGTGAGATTTCACAACCAGTTTAAGCCAGTCGAAGACCCTGATGCTGCCAAAGGGGTGTGGGAAACAGAAATGGCTCTTCTTACAGCACCATCTGCTTCTGTTGGGTTAGGTATTACATCAAACCCTTTGTCTCACCTATAAAATAAGGATAAAACCTACTATATCAGAGCAGGTTGAGTGGCTTAATTTAAAAACTAGCAAGAGCTCTGGGTTACTTGGTACAGGAAGTTAAGTGCAAGATTCTGTTGATTGAAAATGCAGCCTGCTAATAATCACCATACCAGCATAAATGGCAAATAAAAAGTGTGCTGGAAGGAAATACCCGACATTCCTAACTAGCCCACCAAAGTGCTCTGCTGCAGTGATGAAACCTACGTGCCGTTCAGTCCCCCAGAAAGTATAATCTCCCCAATGCCATGAATTAGGCTCCTGGAAAAAAGATTCTGTCTTCAGGGCTATGTACTAGGGAAAGACAGGAGTGGAAAGATGAAACAGGCCAAAAGATTATGTACAAAAGGGTTCAACAAAAAGTTTTTCTTTCAAACATGGCAGCTTTGCACAAGACAATGAAGTGAATCCCTCCCCCCTTGATATTACAACATCAGCCTTTGTGACAGAGGTTCTTGTGGGCAGTTTCCGCAGAGGACAAGACTCAGAAGGACATGGAAACCAAATGCGTGTCCCAGCACAGACTGAGGCATACTGGCAGTGCAGTCCCTGCAGCCACCAAACCCATTCTGTGGTTAAAACCAAAATCTCCAGTCTTCAACCAGTAGCCATCCACCTGTTTTAACAGAGCATTAAAACAGATCCACTGTTGATATCAAGTACACATCTGTCCTCAGATTCTAGGACAACACTAGCCCTATCAAACACAAGAACACAAAGGTATAAGTATAGAGCCTTCTGCTTCAATGGGGTGACTGAAAAAGTGCTCCCTCCCTAGCAGAAAGAAATAAGCACACCAGAGGTTATAGTGTTCTTCTTGTGTTTGTCTTGCGCTGTAGTAGCTGCATGACTCTGATGCTGAAAGTGTCCAACATGAAGCAGAATTTGATTTAAATGAACTGTACACACACCCACGTGCACTTTTGAAAAAAAGAAAAATAGTATTAAAATTTTAGTTTCATTTCTCCCTTTCCCACTTCCCTTTCTCAGTTGACAGTCAACCAGCTGGTTAACTGCTCTGAACGTGCACCCTCATTCCCACGTCTAACCAGTGCTCCCAGCGGGGCACTGTGCAGCCATATGCTACACCACCACCTTTTCATATTGAACCGCAGCACGCTGCCACTTCCTTACACTGGTGGCTGCGCTCTGAGTGACGGCACCTGCAGGAGCTCAGCAGAAGCAATTGCTTCACAGAGAAACAAGATACAGTTGATAGCTTCCTGCCTCAGAACGCAGCACGAAAGGGAGCTATTGCCTCCACAGAGACAAAATCACCATGATGGATGATGTGTTGCTGTTATGTGGTTCCTGTTGAGAGCGTGTCCATGCTTTACTCTGGTTCTCCTCCCCCAATGAACTCTTCATATAGATCTCAAAAGGAAAGATAAATATCTGACATGTCAGAATTTTAACCCAAAGCAAACTTTCAAGAAGCCTGTTCCAAACATATATTTAATGTGTAGGGTCTTTTTAACCAAACAACAAAAAAGTCCCCTAGTTCACTAGCCTTCTTAGCAAAACCAGACAATAAAAAGATGATAAACTGGAACAGAATACAGCAAGCTGGCATTTTCTGCAGAGGAACTCCCCCTTCCTGATTAAAAATTACCTTATTTCTTAAATAGCATGACTTTTTAAAACTAAATCATGGACAATTTAAGGAAAAACCGTAATTTGCAAAACAGCTTGGAATATCCCTTAAAACATTTTTCCACCTTTGACCACCTTTCAAGCACAAGAAAGCCTTCAGTAAAGTGAGAAACCTGCTCCAACTTTTATGCAAGTTCATACCACTGACTACTGAACAAGAAAAAAACCACAGTCAAGCTTTCACTTCAAAGCACTATTTAGTTAAAGATTAATTACTTGACCTTTTGACAGTGTACAATGGAACAGAAGTCAAAGGTACCCAAGTTCTTCCATTCTCTAAACAAATTCAGACCCATATCTCTAAGAAATTACCTTTGTGTTAGACTAGAGCACACTTATCAGAACAAAATGTTTAAGCTAATAAAGCTTCATGGAAGCCTCGAAGAGGGCAGATAAGTCTTCTTCGGTTTGGGGACGCGGTGATAGTTTAGTCACTCTCTCCTGCAAGATTGAAGAAAAACTGGATTACAGAAGGTTGCCAATAATATTAATCAAACCGTAGCTGAACTCCTTGCCTTTGTACTAACATCCTTCAGAGAGAATAACAAGGTTTTGGAAATAAGTAATCAAGTAATTAAGGTTGAAGCATCATCAACTGTACAGTACTTTCAAGAATATATTAGTTAAAATTGCCTATAATTAAATAGACAGAAGCAAGATTAAAATGCAGTTCAGTTATAACGTCAAGTACTTCAAACACAGGTCTTGTCAGTCACAGATGTCAGCACGCTGGTGGGTAGTATCCTGGGAATCCAGTCCATTTTAAAATTCATTTGGCAGCATTGGAACTAAAAGGTAAATTGATAGGGACGAAGATTTTCAAAATATAACATCTCTCAAAGCCCAGTACTGCCATAGATGGGAAAAGTACACAGTACTTGCAACCCAGACTCCAAAAGAGAGATGCAGCAAGGGATAGTAGTGAAACTGCTTAATAAACAGCCTGATACCTTGGAATCAAAATACGAAATAGTTGTGGTTGGTGTTCATTTGGATGGTGATTCAATAGAATTTTCGGGTGCTGAAGTCCCCACCGGCTGAAATGAAGCTCAGATATATGCTTCACCGCTCTGCTTGACAAAACAACCACAAAGGCAGGGATGGCAACTCAGAAAACCCCCACGCTACTGAGGATGCGGAGCTGTATTAGTGTCTAAGTATTCAATTACTGCAGAAATGCTCAGCTGAAAGGGCCTAACATTAATGTATTTGTACTGGTTATGATTAGTACTTTTATGTTTTCAACAATAGATGATTTTAACCTTTATTGAAAGACTGGGGAGAGTTACAAACATCTGCAGAGAGAGGCCACACCTACAGTAGGGAAGCATTATGTTTAGATGAATGTGGCTTATTTTGGCAAGATGGAGTTTCTTCTGCTACCACCTCTTTCAACATCTGCCTTGTGGAAGAGGCTGTCCCAGTAAAAGCTCTAAATTTCCACTCCCTCCCCCTTTTTTTTTTTCCCATGTGAGACAGTGGATGTCATTTGCCAGGGAGCTTGCCCCACGCACCGAGTGGGATGCGGGGGAAGAGGCTCCTCCGGCCCCCCGCCTCGGGGGGGGAATCAGCTCAGACACCCTCCCAAGCAGAGCACACATCGCTGCCGCAGCTCAATGCTGCCGTGCAACGCTGTGGCTGCTCCGCTTCCCTCTCAGCCTGCGGGGCTGCAACTCGTGGACAGGCTGGATGTGGTTACACAGCAAGCGAGGCCACCACGCTGTGAACTTAACATGCGAAATGTTGGTCTAGCATGCTGAGGAAGTCAGCCGTGAGATAGTCACGGTTCCTAATCACGATCAGCATGGTTAGCGTGGCTTGTGATGAGCGTCAAAAGCGAAGCTTTGTGTGCATCACTTTACCTACAGGAGAAGTTTTGCGGGTAGAGCAGTAGCAATCAAATGATATCTCTTTCCCCATCCCTGACCGGTGCTGCTACACACACAGATTCAGCCAAATAAAAGGCTGAGATTCTTCTACACAGTTTTGAAAACACACGGAAAATTCAAACAGCACTAGGGCAAAAGTATGCTGTTTTTTTCAGACTCACAATATGCAAAATGTAACAATTCAGTGCTGAAGTACTCCATAAATTTGTCAGGCTTATATTAGGACACTCTGGGCCAAATTACAGCTTTGCAGCCCTGTGCACTGAGGAGGACAGAGTTATCTGTAAAGTCACACGGGGTGACAGGAGACAGTCACCCTTACGGGCTGTAGCATTTCCCAGCGGTATGGATGGAAGGCTGCAAACAGATGCTCCTCCTCTATGCCTTGACAAAGAGGCAGCAGCGCTCCCTCTGCACAAGCCTGCTGGTATTTGCTGGTGCCCAGACAGCAGGGCCGCAGCTCCCTCAGTCTGACTCAGTGCATACTGATCTAGTGCCAAAAATGAGCAGCTCCGGGCTCATCCGTGGTTCAGCCCCATGGTAGCTGCCTCTGCGATGTCTGCAGGGGGTGGGCGGGCCAGAGAACAGCCCTTCTGCCATCTCCCATTTTCAGTCCTCCCTGTCTCCCCTCAAACACCATCATGGGGCCAGCCACCTTAGACATTGGAAGAGCATCTTCTTTGCCAGGCTCACGGCTGGCTGTAAACAGGATCAATTTCAACAGACTCACTTAGGAAAACAAAATTCTGTTTTAACTTCAAGCATAAATGTTTGTCCCCACAGAGTTCCCACCCCAGATCCCAGCAGTCAGAGTAGATAAGTTTTGTTTTCCTGCAGCCTGCACTTCACAGTGTGGAATACACCCTGCACACTTGTTAGTGCTATCACCACGGCACCACACACTGCCTTGCCGACACGAATGGGTCAGTGCTGTATTCCAAAGACAACCTACTGCAAGACGAAAAGAAAAAAATACACCAAAGATTAAACTGTATGGACTACCTCTGTGGGTAATAATGGACTATTAAGGAACACTAATACATTTTCATCATGGTACATCTCATATACAAAAATAAGGTTTGAGAAACTATTAGGTCATCTCATTTTACACAGCACAATTAATCATCAATGCCATGAGACGACAGTAAATGAATTAAAAGTCAATTTGAGCTAAGCTAACAAACAAACAAACCAACCATGTCAACATCTTTTGGTGGAGAACCTTTCCTCTCCCCCCACCTATGCAAAACATGCCTTCAATGAGATGTGCTTGTGGTGACCCAAACCCAATTGTTTTAAAGGAACGTATTTATCAAAACAGACCTCCAAAATGCCCCATAACAATGTAGATGCATAACCTATTTGATGGGTGCCACGACTCTGTTGTGTGTGACCCTAAATAGTTGCACCTTGGTGCCATTTTCTCAAGTATAAAACAGGAATACTAATATTTACCCTCTGTTGTAAGTTGCTCTGAGATTTATGAATGAGAACTAGACATAGTAAGAGGTACTGCTGTAAAAAGAGAATAACCTTTCAGCCTACAAAATTTTCATTTTCTCTGTAGTGTTTACTTCCCTTGCTACTTGGTGGAAATAAATCCTAAGTAGACAGAACAGTCCATAGCATATGAATAAAACTGTCTTTTTACAAGGAAGACATTGGATTTCGCTTTTGGAGTGGTGTGTTGCTCTTTGCAGTGTCTTTGTGAGCACTGAAACAATAAAGGGTATTACAAGTTTAATCTACATTATCCCAGGGGACCTTATTTCAAATTCTGATGGGGGTCAATGGAACAAAAAAGCCATCTGGGAAGAAAAGTGCAACTTCTCAATATGGAAAAGTTTAATGCAAAGTGAGCTGGATCATTCTTACCAGATAGCACTTGGTATTAAGGCTTTATCTATAAGCCATTATGCATATATAGTTAACAAAGATAGTTATGACAAAGCAGCATCTTCTACAAAGACCAAAGGTCCATGAAAAACATCCTCTTTTTTAAAAGTGTGACGTTTAAAAAAACCCAAACCAAACACCTAGCCATTCCTTCTGAATCCACGTGAAGAACGCACCGCAGCGTGCATTCCATCCCACTGAAAAGAAAAACCTACACTGTGCAGAGAAAGAAAATACTGTTGACTACCCATAATTTTCTCCATTTTAATTGTTTTCATGTAGGACTAGGAATAACATATGCTTGAAAAGAAACACTTCTGCTTTTTCAAAAATCTGCTCTTTTTATTTGACCAGAAAAACTGTTTTGCTTGCTGTCTTACCTGAGGCAGAGTGCCTTTGACTAATGCAGGGATGTCTGCTTTAGAATAACCAATTGCAGCTAAGCCATCATCAACATTCAGATCGAACAGGAATTTCCGGAGTGTGTCTGCCAAAATAAACCCCGCGTCTTTGATTCTGGCAGTGCGGATGTCAGCTCCTAAAATAAGACATAATGTCTTGACTGTAGGGTGGAGAGAGAGGAGGCAGCCTGTTCTGGACTTAATTTAATCATAATATCAGCTGAATACATATCCATACATAACAGTCACTGCCCTAAAAGCAACATGAAGCAAAAAGAGGAGTCAGTCTTCATTTTACAGTTGGAAAAGTTTGTAAAAGGTGAAATAAAACAAGACCGGGAGAAGTAGGTAACTGCTGCCAGAAAGACTAACTGCCACATGAGGTTAACTTCCTTTCCCTCTGTGCTTACAGGGAGCAGCACTTTTTGGTCTGACTAACTGCTGGGAGGAAAGAAACTAACACATGAATGTCAATGGTATTTATTTTTATGGCCAGTGTGCCAAATGCTAACTTTATTTTAAGGCCTTGAATTTGCTGACATCTAGAGGACATGGAAACCACTGGCTATTCTGTTCAATTACACACTCGGGGGACTAGAACGCGTAGGCTGAGAAAGAAGAGACAGCAGGGCAGCGTTCAAGGGGTTAAGTAAATCCGAAGCTGAATGGTATTTGAACATGTCCTGACTTGTGTAGGATAAGGGCTGAACTGAAGAGGATGAAACGGTATCTTTGAAATATGTACTGAACAGCGAGGAAAGCATCAGTATAAATTGAAAGATTATCAATATTTCTTAGAGAATAGCGTGCTTCCCCTCCTTCAAAGAATGGTCAGGACTTATTTAAAAGTAATAATAAAACCACATCCCGATAGAAGACACAGGTTCCTCCATAAGATTTCTTTTCAAAGTAAGCCGAGCTAAATTTGTTCTCTGTGTAACCTCAATGATGTTACACCAGAACTATGTTGGGTCCAAGCGCCATCCGGAGAGATGAGTAAGAGCACAACATAGCTACAGGGAAAACATTTTCTGTGATCCTCACGCAGTTCAGTGCAACATTCAAAGGGGGTTAAACGAATGGGAGACCAACAAGCTCATTTGAGGAGCTCAGATATTTGGGTAATAAGATTGGCAGTACTGCGGTAGAGAATGTCTGGGAGAAATTGACAAATAAGGTATGACAGAGTCTTGAACCAAGTCTTATGCTATTGGGATTATGCCATGCAGTCTGAGTTTATCCTGGGTTTTACTGTAGAGGAGTAACTGGGACATAAATCCAGTATCTTCAGATTGTAAAGTAAAAGAGAAAGGAAGGAGGAAAAAAAAGGAAAGCAAATGTATAAGGGCAGTTTTAAAATATTGCTATAGTTCTAGTACTTTTTGCTTATCCTTAAAGGATACATCAGTCTTTGATTGCACTTAGAAAATTCCTGGCCACACACACACACCTATTTCAACTGGTTAAGAATCCACCCAGGGAGGCATTAAGCTTTTTCTGGCTGTATCCAAATTCACAGCTATACATACACACAACATAACTATTTAGTAATGTGCACCATGTCATAAAATACCTTCTTAGTCATTGCATTTGGCAACATGACAGATTTGAATCAGCTACTGTAGTCAGTTGGACTCTGGACTGGAATCAGAAGTAAACATTCCAGGTGGGAATTAACAAATTAAATTCCATATGATATATTTCGGCAGAGTCCCTTTACAGCAAGGCAGACAATAACATAGCTTAAATTTCTATTGAGAAAATTAACAGAGCTTTTAGAGACAGAATTTATGGCAGCAGTAGATACCACAAAACCTAAAGGAACTGCTTTTTAACCACTTGTTTTAAAATCAAGGAGCCACAGTCAAATTCTCTGATATGCTGTGCTGGCCAGTTTTCCAGAAATATTTTCTTAATCTACTTTGAGTTGCATGTTATTGCTGTTAAGAACACAGACATTCTGTAGCTTAGTACATGATTCCAGCTGGGTTTGTGTTCTGGTTTTGACCATAGGCAGGACTGCATGCTTTGGATGAAGGCAGAACAAACCTTATAGGCAACATTTAGAAAATAAACAGAAATTTCCCCCAATGTATTTTTTCTGACCATGTTGTTTTAAACCCTCTTTAAAATACTGTGATATTTTCATTGTCTATATAAAAGCCCCGCTCTTCCTTGAAACCCACAAAGCTTACAGATTACTTACACAAGGAAGCCATACACGTGACTGGATTGCTGTGCCTTGGACACAGAAGGCTGACCGTACAAGGGACTGAACACAAATTTTCCAAATACCAGAGGAGTCATCCTAACCACTTTCTCTCTACAGTGCTGTGCATATGACTGCGATTGGTCATTAGCGAGCACGGGTATTAGCAGCAGGTTCGCTACAACACAGTCTAGAGCAGACAGAAAAACTGACCTTAGATATAAATAAATTAGCCCACCGTAGAGCCATGCTGTCACAACTAGACTGCTAACAGCTCTGAGGTTACATTACTGAAACTCAGTTTATTATACACAGTCATGCTGGAGGTGCAGTGAAGAGGTATCCTTTCTCCAGGACACCTTCCGAAGATGGGTTGCACAGATAACAAAGCACTGTATGAAAAGATAATCTTTAAATGAGCTGTCGGCTTGCAGCATTTACTTTTATTCTGCTAAGAAGCAGAAAAGGCCATTTTGTTCATTGACCCACTTCTGAGTCATCACAGATGTGTCCACAGAATTGCTTCTCCGTGCTTTCCCCTGACATCGGCCACTGGGAAATTCCAACACCTACAAACAAGCTTAGGCCTACATTAGAAAGACCAAAACCCTCAGTCACGTGTCACGGAAAAAGAACAGGAGTGATTCAGAACATCACCCTGGCTTAATTCACTGCCACAGCAGGAAACTTGTTAGGCAAAATGCTTCCTTTTCGCTAACAGATACACCTGAGTACCGGTTTGGTTTATGGTATCTACTCTAAAATAACTACTCTCCATAAAGCACCAAGAGAGATGCCAATCACAGCTACTGTCTCCTGATTTGTAACAGATCTACAGATAATTTCAGCTGTCCAGTTTTCTAGCCAAGAGGTAGATTTCTCCAGCTTGCTTCTCTAACTACATCATCCAATATCAAAATCTAGCATTATTCTACCTAAATTTGCGTTATGTGTAACTCAGACTCCAGAATCTTCTTTTTTAAACTTAAACCACTGCAACAAGGAACTACAAGTGCTTGCACACAGGTTTTTTTCCTCCCAGAAAGACACTTTTGAAAGAATTCCATTTGTATGAGCAAGTTGTATCCACAGAGATTCTTACCTAGTATCTCTGCAGCTTCCAAGTGCCGCTCAGGATGTATCTGTGCCGTGAAAGCAAACACTGCTGGGGATGTCAGCACCACAGAAAGGCCATGTGGCTGGCGGGGGGGAAGAAAAAAGAATAAAATCAGATCAACAGGACATGTACTTTCAACTTCAATGTGTTTTAATGCTCATTAGTGTGAGATAACAGAGAATAGAAATGTATAATACAAAACCAAAGATAAACCAAGTTTTACCACTAAAGAGTGATCCACATTATAATCCTTTGGTTTATAAGTTTTCACCAAACCAGAAATAGGGTAAGACATTCCATGGCTGGAACAGAAAGTACAGAGAAAGTGGTTAGAACAGCTCTCTTGGTATTCGGAAAATTTGTGGTCAGTCCCTCGTGCGGTCAGTATGCAAGTCTCTTTGGTACAGATACTCAAAAGTTATTTAGGCACAGATATGGTACGTCTATTAGGTACAGACAACCCTCACCCCTCTGCACCTTAGGGACCTAGCTGTAAAAAACAGTGCCTCCTTACTTTGCGAGTGTGAAGTTACATTACTCCACTGACTGGACTGAAAGATATTCAGCTACTAAAGTAATACAGCTGTGCCAAAAATAGCATAATCTGCATCCCTACCTGATCACGCTGCCCAAGAAAAATAAACGTTAATTTTTAAGTATAATTAAAGAGTGGATTTACTCAAACAAAAGGAATGAAAGGAAGGTCTCTGAAGAGAATGACTGCTAGTAACTTCTCCACAGAGTTCAGGCTTAGGCTTTGCTTCTCTGAGATTTTCACCCACACATTGCCTTGCAGTATTATTTACAGCTCACTTCAGCCTGCTGAACACCTGCCCCCCAGACAAACTTACAGACAATTGCATCAGTTCAGGAATGGCACAAGATTACATCACTGCTGTCTCACTGCAGAACAGCTGGCATGAAATTCAACAATTTAAATGCCATTGATGGGTTAGTTTGTGGTATTTTTTTCTAAGTAGGGTTTTTACTATCAAGGAAGGTAAAGAAGTCCATGTTTTGTAATTTTCATGTGACTGGATTTGAGTATCACAAGCTAGAATACCCAGTCCTCATACACATAAATGCCAAGAGCCCATCAATTTCTCACAACACATGGCTGCCCCATATCACAGGCCAGGCTGCAACATCTTATTATATATTCCGCAACAAAGGCAGCGATGTCTTTGACAATCTGAAACAAACACTAGCTAGAAGCTGAGCTTGGATGGGGTTAACATTTTTCTGTACTCACCAGAGATGAACACCAGCATTGCCAAAGCCAATACCAGCAAAAGCACTTGCTAGGTGCATATTCGCTCTTGCTTCACGGTCTTCAGGGTTTCTGATGGCTCTGTTTGCCATGGAGACAATGGTACCAATGAATTCACAAACAGATTGGTAATTCAGGATAGAGAAGGGAGAGAGGACTTCTTTACGGACAGATATACAAAAATCTCCAAGATAAGCTGACATAAAAATGCTGGAAATAGGATCAAGTCACACTTCAGTCAGGGAACAATCCTGCTTCTGGATCAGCGAGTAGATCAAACTGCTTCAGTGAAGGGCAAGTTTCCTTTCACTTTTCCAAAAACTGAGTAAATAGAGTGAATTTAGACATATTCACCTCAGTGGTGGTTTAAACAGTTCTACTTAGAAGCTTTGGCAATCCTATGCACAGCTCTGACATCACTCCAGCTTTCTCACCATCTCATTAGGTGGTGGTCTGGACCCCACCATCTGTGCAGGATGAGGACAGGGGTTCTTGCCTTGCTATGCATCTGACTGCTTGTGTAGTTTGACAACATGGAGAAAAGGGTCTTATGAATAGATTCCGCAGGAAAAATACACAACTACTTTGACTAGCTAGCAACTGTAAAGAGTCCTTCACAAAAAACCCCACATTGATCTTTACTAAAAATGCACATATTCTACAAAAGCTGTATACAAGCTAAACCTTTATTGCTAGGGATCAAAACCACCCCCTAGTTAAGTCAAAACTTAATCTAAATTGAAAGTCTTCTAAGTATGAACTAGTTTTCAGTAAAAACATAACTTCACACATTCGTAAGTGCATGTGGTTTACCTTCTTGATGGATGTATAAGTATCTCAATTTACACTGAAGGTCACAGATATTACACCAGCAGCATTTCCTTCAGTTTGTTACCGCTTCCCCTTATACTGCCATAGAAAGAGGATTCTTGAGAAAATATATGAATGCTGCTCCCATATTAACAGAGGAGGCCTGAAATACCTTTAACCAAGGGCTTAAAAAATAGATTCACAAAGGCATTAAAAAACTACTTCTTCAAAACAACCTTGTAACCCTAATTTTACTTTCAATTTTATTTTAAAAAAAAATTTGCTATATTTAAGAGAAATCTAGGGTAGAAAAAAGAAGGTTTAATCTAGTAGTTTGTGGTATTTTAGCCTAAAATTCAAGTTCTTCTAAGCATCCCTTTTTGGGCACTGAAGACTGAACGTACTGCAAAGAGGGCGACTGTTAAACATATTACCTTTTCAAATATTTAGCCACAATACGCAGAGCATGAAGAGCCCAGACATCACTGATGGGGTTGCTGCCTTGGTAAGCTGGTCGGTTGATGGGATTTGAAGGGCAAGGGCTGCGCATGTTGTAAGGAAGAGCAGTGTACGATTCTAGAGCATGGCTAAAAGAAAGATTAAAAAATTAATTATTTAAGTGGGAGAGCTCCATTTTACTCTCCTGCTGCCCTCTGAATGCAGGTTCTTCTTATTTGCTTCTGGTGTTTAACAGTTGCCAAAAATAGAGATACAATCTCATAGACAACTGGGAGAATGCTGGGCGGGCACCTCCAGAGCGCTTTGCTCTCCACCAGGCACACAGAAGGAAATCCAAACACATTCTCACAATCGACCAGCTCACACCACGCTCAAAGTTAGGCTGGATCTTGGGGTGTAATGCTTTTCACCAAAAAGCACTGTGCATCTGCAATGGACGCGTTTCCTTTCTGTAGGACAGGAACCGTAAGTGGCTTTACGACTGGAAGCACTGGAAGCCACCTTTTTTTTAAAAGTACTGACCTTTAAAAAATTAGGAGTGTAACATTTAAGTTAAGTGGAATTGCAAACAGCCTCATCTCCCAGATACTTGTGAATCTGACTACATAAAGAAGTGGCAATGCCTACATTGCTACATTTTGATGTATGAAACTACAGAAAAACCATTGGCATTTATGAACCAATGCCTCAGCTCCACTACAGACATTGTAGTTCAGAATACTTCACCGAGCTCGAGAAATCACACAGTTTCATTATAGATCTATTACTTTAATATACACAACACTCTGGCCCTCCGAATAGAAACTTCCATGCATTTTGTGCAGTTAAAAGCCGTAGGTTTAAGATGAAGAAAATTTTGTGCCAAGTGAAAAGCACATTATGAAAGAGGTTCTGAAGATGGGCATAATTAGGCTAAGAACTGCAAGTATCCCACAAGCCTTCACAAATTTTTGTTGACACATCGTGGCTTTTATTAGAAAATCCTTGTTCTCTATTCCCTGCTATGTCTGTGAGACATCCTAAACGCTGTCACAATTGTGATTAATCATCTACTTGATCTCTTAAAAAGGGACACTCAGACTCTCTTCCTTGACAACAAACATCCTGGAAGCAAATGGTTTCTCCAGTGCACTGCAAAAACATTAAAATTTCTGCAAATGAGTGATACATTTCCATACATTCTGAGGGAGGTAGTGAAATTAAGTAAGAGGAAAGTATAACGGAGATGACCTTAACAAGAACAGGAAAGGGAGAAAAAAGATCATCCTTTTCTGCTCCTAAAATATATTTTCTCTACAATCATCATAGTAAAAATACGAAATTGTAATAAATTCAAGTAGCAGCCTACACAGAAAACTCACCAAAGCACATCAAAGCCACTGTTGGCCACTATTCTCTCAGGCATAGACAGCGTGTGTAAAGGATCAATGATGCCTAATGTTGGTTTAATGGCTCTTGAAGCAATACCTGCAATATGTAAGGGAGAAAACGAGTTCAAGATTTTTTGCAACAAAACAGGACAAGACAAGCTTAAGGTTCAAAACATAACAACGAGGGGAAATTATTTGAAGCTATGAAGATAAAAGCAAAGGGAAAGAAAGGAGAGTAAGAAGTATCTATGAATTTAAGTCTTACTGATGATGAAGTTCTTGTAAGAGAGTCGTATGATTTGAGACCGTTGCTTAAAGTGAATTATACCAGACAATGTTCTCCATTTCTAACCCTCCCGGAGCAGCCTATACCTTCAAAATGTCTGTGCTGAATAGTATCTGCAACATTATTCTTAGATTTGTATCTTCTGTGAACAATCAGAGGGCAAGACTGGTTTGTGTCTACAATCCATTGTTATTGCTAATTGCTGTCTTCAACATCTGTAATAGCTGTGCCTTCCTATTTTGGTTAAGGGGACACAGACTTTGCTTTGAGAGAGAGACAGACAGACAGACACACACACACACAGACTGACCGACTACATATAGACTAGAAAACTCTGAGCTATGGCCAGAGCTCCTTACCACACCCATTTGGGTCCCAAGTTCTGTAGACTGAACGACATACAGAATCTACACGTTTAGAACTAAAACCTCAAAACAGCTATGAAGCTTAAGACGACATTTTAGCCTTAACCTTTATTTGCCAGAGATGAAAAGGCCAAAGGAAGACAGTGCCCCTCACTTGCACAGCATCTCAGGCCTGAGGTTTCAAAAAGTCAGGAAAAGGAACATTTGGTTGCAATTACACAACAAAGAAACAGAAGTCTTAAAAGCAGAAAGCAAAATACAGAGGAAATAAGGAACAGTTGTTTGACCCTGAATGTAAGTAGAAATTTCCTTTGCAATTAACATTTTCTGCCATTTAAGAACTTGAAAGATTTTAGTTTCCTGTTTTGCTTTCAAACTATAATCCATTGTATTACATAGGTATTTCATTATGTCAATATGCTATAAATTTAATTCAAGGAGGAAACCTTTAAGCTCTTCAAATTTGCCTGTGGCAGTTGAATCAAACAAAATGACACCTGAAATGACATGCAGTATCCCTTTCTTTCCAGGCAGGGAAATAATGAAGACATTGGAAAAGCAATTGTCTTTAACAGCAGACAGAAAAAAACCAAAACAAAACCTCACCCGTTTTTACTTTTAGTTCTTTGAAGTCGAAAATGGCAACACCAGTGGTTTCACTTCCAGTTCCAGCTGTCGTAGGAACTTAAAAGGAAGAATGGGGATAACAACAAATAATAAATAATACATAATGCAAAATAAAGAAACAAAATCACAATAGTAATGACACCAAACATACAGGATTCAGGAACTCTCAGAGCTATCCCTGATCTGAAGCCAACAGGTCAAAGAGAAACTTTGATCTCTTTTCTCAATAAAAGGAGTCAAACTCAGCTAAACAAGACAAACGCATGACAAAACCTGTGATTTTACTTCTACTGAAGTAAACAGCAAACTTGCTCCCGAGTACAACTCGAGAAGAAGCCAGCCCACAGGAAGGTGAAATGGTTGTGGTAAACTGATTTCAGCAGAGATATCACACAGAGAGTAGAATGACTCCCCTTCTCCCTGCCCTCACTCTCCACGCCCCCGCTCCTGCTTTACCTGCAATGAGTGGCTTGAGAGGCACAGTGACAGGCTTGCCTTTCCCAATAGGAGCATTGACATAATCCAAGAAGTCCGATGTAGGGCTGGATGCATACAGGTTGGCAGCTTTACAGGTGTCTATTACAGACCCACCTCCAACGGCAACATAGGCATCAAACTCTCCCTTTTTAGCAAATGTAATGGCGTCCAGAAAACTTGGGAAACAAGAAAAGCCTTCCAATTAATCAGGAGAAAAAGAGCACGTAGAGAAACTAACTATTAAGACCAGCACACAGGTCACAGAGAGGTGTTTAAAACAGCTGTATGGCATGCTGTAAGAGCTTAGGCACTACTTTGAGAAGTGCACTGTCAGAAGTAGTACCTTTGGTCTGTTGGTTCCACCCGGACATTATCATACATCTGAAAGTTTATACCATGTTTTGCCAAGGAATTCAATACTGCATTTACGGGAGGGAGTTGGGAGAGGTTTTTATCTGTCATCAAACAAACTCTTCTAGCACCAAGGTTCTGCAGGTCCTAGAAAAACAAGGAAATCACAAACCAAACCACTGGTACAAAATCACAGACCGAGCTATTTAAATACTAATCCAAATCAACCGAACCATTTAATAATAATAAAAAAACCCAACCTAAAAATAGTTGGTTATTGTGAAAGTTTGGAAATGGTGTCAGCTAAAGAGGATTAACCACATACATTTAGGATGCAGAAAACAGCATAAAGCTGCCAAAATCATACAGTTGAAGTCTTATGATTGAAGAAAACTAAAGCTAAAGATGTTGAACAAATAGAAAGACGCATGGAACTACTTAAGACTACAGTAAAATGTAAAATTTTTTTGGAACTATTTTTTCCTACACAATTCCTCTGACAAAAAAAAGGCTTTTTCACTGGTTAGGTCTCCCCTAGCTGCTTACCAAAGCATGGTGTTAAAATATTGAAAATATTGAATATTAATTTATTGATGAAAAATTAAAATAAAGTTGCAAAAAGAAGAAAAATAATACTATATCCTCACCTTTCCCAAATTAATTGTCACAACAGCTATACAACACCTGCGGTTCTTAAATCCTAATGCTGTTTAAATAGAGAAGTACTGTCTAACTTAATTTACTGACTATTGACTACTTTACAAATTTGCAAATAAAAAAGAGAAGTGATAATGCCATAAATGCCGAGAAAAGTGAAAAAATGATAAATGAAAAAACCCAATGATAAAGGCATACAGGAACAATGTACTCAGGTGAATCATCTCACACTGCTGAAACAAAAATTCTACACTTTCACAGTGAAAACTCAGAGCTGGACCACCTAATTTAATGGGAAGTCTCTGATTCATTTTAATGAGCGCTAGAAGAGATGAAAGTGGTCTTGAGAAAATCCCAGTGAGTCACCAGGATTAAAAACTTTTTGACTTAATTTCCCTGTCAGAGAAAAATAGTGTTGCATAATCCTGGCAAATCATCAACAATCTAATTATCCATTAAGCTGCATTTCATGTACTCACTTATACCACAGCAACACTGATGTAACAAGCTTCTGTTCTTTACTCAATAGTATTTTCCGAACTTTTTACACTGCTAAAGCAGTGGAGATTCAGACACACCATACATTAGTTTTCCCTTATAAAATGGATTGATAGCACTGGCAGCCCTTTAAAAAAAAATAACTTTTCACCAGTGATGGATTTACAGTACAGAAACTTACCATGCCAACCTCTTTAGTAACTCCCTCTCCATATCGGATGTTTGAAACAGCCATCTACAAAAAAAAGAATGTTTTTTTTTCTGGAAAAATGGAGAAATGGCCCATTCTCCATTTAGAAATGGCCCATTCTAGTCCCAAGAAGTCAAAGTAAAATATGAACATTTACTAATGTAAATACCAGTTAAATTACATAGTTGGAAGTATACAAAATACTACTTTTAAATGAAATATATTTTATTATTGTATCTACCTCAAATGCATAGTCTGTACTTCCCAGGGTAGGCCGTTCAGGGACTGCAATAGAAATGAAACAGTAAAATTAAGGACATCAATCTGTATCTCAGTACTACAGTTGACAGATCCTTTGCTTTTAAGATCACTAATACTTTTGCACAGGTCCCTCTTGGCTTGTCAGAGTAACAGTTACCCATTTTATCCCTTGTTGTTTGTGAGATTAAATGATCCAAGTATTTAATTTGATTCATATAATTCAGCAAAACATGAGTGTTTTCTCCTTTCAATAACTAATCCCTTCCTATAAAAGCTGTGTAAGTTAGCAGGAAGTTTGCATGAGAGTTTATTTGCAGTCTGCAAAGACCAGAACAGTATATAATAAGTAGAACAGAATATCTGCAAAGCATACAGGCTAGGACATACAGGTTGAGAGGTGTTACAAATGTGTAGGGGCTACATGATAACCTTCAAAACAACTTTTAAGACAAATCCATGAGACATCCTCCATACGCACCTGGATAGAGAACATCTTTTGTACACGTAAGAGTAATATTGACAGGTGTTTACACTTCTTTTTATTTCTGCTGAGTCCTAAACTTGCAGGTGAAATGGAATTTTTTGCTTGAGAAATCAAGAAACTGCATGAATTACTACTAGTAAACAGAGTTTTAATAAGAATCACTGTATCACTATCAACTTTATGTAGTAGAAAAGATATTTATAAGGACTGTGTTTCAGTCACATCCTCTCTCTGCCATGTCATTCTTGAATGAATTTCCACAAAATTCTCTATTTCTTGCATATTCCAATTTTGCCACAAAGTGGAGAAAACTGTATCAACTGAAACAGCCCATTCTTCTCCAAGAAAAGATCAGATGAGGCATTCTGCTCTTCCTGCTGAAGTCATGCCTTCTGTCTGCTGTATTAATTGCAAATATGCGATTTGGATTCAGATCCAATGAGTGAAGCCATGATAATGAGTCCTACAGACACTCTGGGGTGCACTGAAGCACTGACCCACAACAGTACCAGATAGATGTATTAAAATCCTTTATGCGCTTTCTATTCAAGCCCAGGCCAGCTGCTATCAGCTCTTTCATTGCCATCTCTTGCCAGGCTGTATATGTTTGACCTCTTCTGGAGTTTGAGTCTGCTGTACTCTCAGTCATTAATTTGACAGGCTAAGAACATGTCCAAGCCATTTACTCTCTTGCTTTCTGATAGTATAATAGGTGCCCCGCTGTTGTATTCTTGAGCCAAACTTAACTTTCAGGAAAAACTTCACTGAGTTAAAAAAATTGCACTATTTCCTCCAACGCTGTCAAGAAACACAACGGACATCTTTCTTCTGCTACAGCCACTGTTAAATCAACTCCCACTGTTTAGAGACTTACTGAACTGATGCCATCTCGCTACATTATAGACTCAGTTGTTGCCTAAAACTTACAGGGAGGGATCTTAACTACGGCTTCTATTTAGCAACGGCTTAGTTTGAATTGACCGAGTAGGTCATCAAGCAGACAAGCAAAAGAATGAGATCCTATTTCTCAGCTGCGCTATTGTCTTGCTGTATGACAGTCTTGGGTAAAACAAATATCTGAACATGTATTAGCTTTTCCAGAAGTAAAATGGTAACGGTAATTCTTTAAAAAGTGTCTTAAGTAAAGCATGTGAAACCAAGCCACTTGGAATTACTAATTGCTGAAATTATGGCCCAAAATACCATGTTTTATATAAAATATATCTAGCGTATCTTCTAGGTACTTTTACAGTACTCAGTGTGGACCAGATGGGATGTATTAAAAGACTATGAGCACCTGGAGACTGACGAGCACACAGACAGCTATTCCCACAGACTCCCCACAGTCAACGCAAACAGGAATTCCTGCCAGGGTGACGTGGTCACTCGGTGCAGCTCACCTGCTCTTACCCCACAACCCGGGCCTAAGTGAGCTGCACCGAGTGAAGCACTCAGGACTGACTCTGTAAAAAGCCAATGGAGACTACACTCCTCGAGCCAACATTCCTTGAGCCAAAGCAGACCTTTGCGAATAGCTCCTTTTTTATTCCTATCGCTTCCTGCTTCTTCTGTGCTGTAACAGGCGCAGATTTTTCCCCTGGAAAGCAGATCTGGCTGAGGTGGCCACAGCAATAGTAGCACCTGAGCAAATTTTTGATCAACTTGCCTCACGGTGGGGGCGGAGGGACAGGACACATTAGTTGTGGGTTACTTGGGAACAGGGAATCTCTCCAACAACAACCACTATCCTGGTGCAGCTGCAAAATAACAGACTGCTTACCTTATGCTTTAAACTGTTCTCTTGCCGACCCGTTACCTGCACGCTCTGCCCAGGTTACACCCATACGTACAGGCTCCATGGGGCCATGGCCTCCTACAGAACTATTCCGGAGACACAAATCACATCTTACCTTGGGAATAAGTGTGGCAATGGCTCGGGCACCGACATCTAGTTAGAAGGTTAAAAAAAAAAAAAAAAAAAAGG
>VZSF01009465.1:81525-163814 GCA_013398295.1 Chionis minor | reverse complement strand
AAAAAAAAAAAAAAAAAAAAGGTATGGTTAAAAGGACAAACTAAAGCAGGAAAAAGAAATCTGTGCTCGCTTACGAGCCTCCTGCATGTACTCCTGCATGGCACCCTACTCCACGGAGGCCTGTCCCCCCCCACCCCGGGCCGCGGCGGGGCCCGGCAACCCCCGGGGGGCGNTCCTCCTCTTCCTCCTCCTTCTCGCACCCCGGCTCAGGGGAGGCGGCAGGCGGCGTGGCAGCGCGGGGGCTAGCGGGGCTCGGCGGGAGCGGCTCCTCACTGCCCTCCAGGCTGGTCAGCCGGTAGCCCAGGACCAGCTCCCCGACGGGGCGGCCCGCGGCGTCCCGCAGCGGGAAGGCGCCGCGGCTGCCGCAGGAGGCGGGCGGCCCGCTGCCGCCCCGCCGCCATGGCCGCGGCTCCGGGAGGGGACAGGCCGGGCCGGGGGCCGAGCCGGCGGCAGCGCCTCCTCCTGGGGCACCCGTTCCCCGACCCCTCCTTCAGCCACAAAGTTGACCAAACCCCAGGGATTCGCACGGTTGAAAGAACTGTCCCGTTTCGGCCGGTCAGGGCGTCCCCTCCGCCGCAGCTGTGAAACCTCCATGGCCTGGGAGAGCCAGCAAGCGGCGGCTCTGCCGCTCGGGGTGCCTCATCCCTGCTGGAAATGCACAAGCTGCCCAGGATTTCAGTGGAGAAAGTTCACCTATAACGTCGTCAGCAGTATAAAATACCTCTCGGGTGTGTGTGGGTGTGTGTGCGTGTAAAAAAAAAAATAAAAGCTGTGCTCTCTCTCTGCTTGGAGCAGGTACAAGATGCGCCCGGCAGAAACGGCAGGAAGATCAGAGTTCTGGAATGTATTTCAAGTTCTCAACATAAGTCAGTTTTCTCCACCTTTCCAAGTGCTTTTTGTCCCTGCTTTGCCTGGCTACTTATACTGAAGTGTAAGTAGCGATGGGTTGTGTCCATGAGACCATTCCTGCCATTTCCAAGTGGGAAGCAGCCTGCAGCGGTGCAGGCTGCTCAGCGCGGCACCAAGGAACAGTTAAGAGGCAAAGAGCACGTCCTACACACAGCCCGTAGGTTGAACACTCATCAGTCCATCGAAGCCACCCAAATTCCTTCAGGTCCAAGGGGTACCTACCTTCTGCCCTCTGCAGCCACCTTACACAGACAGGCGTTTTGCTTTGTGATGGTGCTCTAGCGGCCATCCTACATGCTACAGAGGTAACAGAACTGCTACACAATCACCTCACTTTTTCAAAAACTCATTTGCAGTGGAATATTACATTGTCATGGAATCATACAACGGTTTAGGTTGGAAGGGACCTTAAAGATCATCTAGTTCCAACCCCTCTGCCCTGGGCAGGGACACCTCACACTAGACCAGGTTGCCCAAAGCCACATCCAACCTGGCATTGCATACTTCCAGGGATGGGGCATCCACAGCCATGGCAACCTGTTCCAGTGCCTCACTGCCCTCAGAGTGAAAAATTTCTTCCTGCTACCAAATCTAAATCTACCTTTTTCAACTCACAAGTTAACAGCTTACAAGTTTACTACTTGAAAGCTTGAGAACTTACTTTACTTGAGATTGCTGGAACTTGTTCTACTACCCCTCTCTGCAGGAATGGCCACAGGGAACAGCATCCTTTCGGGAACTAAGCTGTGCACTGCAATGCCAAATTTTATTTTTTATTTCAAGTGTACAGGAGGCACTAGAGAATTCAAGAGAGTAATAAGCAGAAGTCTGAGATAATTTCCAATACCTGCTTTCAAACTGCTTGGTAAAGAATACCACTGCGAAACTATTTCTATGAAATGATGGATTACTGTTAATACCGGAAGAAATTCAGGTTTTGACCTGCTGTCCAATAAAAATATTTTTCTGTTGAATTCAATGGCTGGTCACCAGCTTTGACTTTTTTTAAATCAACATAACTCTCTAGGAAACCTGTACAATTTCTTAGGCCCTGCAATAAATCTTAGAGTAAGCTTTCGTGTTCCTTTTGTAACTGAGCCCGAATACCACAGAGTTGAGTGGCAGCAATTGATTTACAGAGCAAGAGCGCCACCGTGAGGCCACTTGCCCAGAGCAGGGAGCAGCAGACACATCCTTTGACTTTACCTGTGCCAGAGCAGGCTGTTACTTGACCAAAACACAGGTCACAGCTGCTGTCGACCCCCAGTCCGTTACCCGAGCAAGGGACAGCTCTGCTCAACTTCGGTCCTGCCTGGAAATGCTGCAGCCACAGCGATCCATGAAGCAATGTTACCTGGCTGTCCCTGTGAAACTGGGGCTGCTGACCCCCTTGATACACCACCAGCTCCCCATGGACGGAGAACAAAGCCCTCCTTGACTGCCAGCTAAGAACCAAAATAAGGACATTTTAGAAAGACCGGAACGTATTTATTGACAAATAGGTGTGCGAATAGAGCACTGGGTATGAGGCTGGCAGCAACAGTCCCTTCCCACGCCTCGGCGGGCATCCCCAACCCTGTGCTGCACGCAGTCACTCTGTCCCTCACGCCTTCTTTCTCTTGCCACCGCCGGTGCTGCTGCCCGTGGGCCGCTGCTGCTGCTGCCGCCGGGCTCTGCTCTTCTTGCTGTTGCGGCCAGGCCGCTGCTGCCGGCGGCCACGCTTCCCCCGCTGTGACTGCTTCTTGCCCTTGGCGGCGGCCGCCTCAGCTTCCTCCTGGCGCAGCTGCTTGTTGACAGCACGGGTGATGTCCAGGACCGGNCGGCCCGCGGGGGAGCGGTGGCCGCTTTTCACCTTCAAAACACGGCGGCGGCGCCCGCCCGGCCTCGCCCCTCGCCCCCCGCCCCGCTGCCGGCACCGGCCGATGAAGGGGGCGAAGCACAGCGGGNCCCTGCTGGAAATGCACAAGCTGCCCAGGATTTCAGTGGAGAAAGTTCACCTATAACGTCGTCAGCAGTATAAAATACCTCTCGGGTGTGTGTGGGTGTGTGTGCGTGTAAAAAAAAAAATAAAAGCTGTGCTCTCTCTCTGCTTGGAGCAGGTACAAGATGCGCCCGGCAGAAACGGCAGGAAGATCAGAGTTCTGGAATGTATTTCAAGTTCTCAACATAAGTCAGTTTTCTCCACCTTTCCAAGTGCTTTTTGTCCCTGCTTTGCCTGGCTACTTATACTGAAGTGTAAGTAGCGATGGGTTGTGTCCATGAGACCATTCCTGCCATTTCCAAGTGGGAAGCAGCCTGCAGCGGTGCAGGCTGCTCAGCGCGGCACCAAGGAACAGTTAAGAGGCAAAGAGCACGTCCTACACACAGCCCGTAGGTTGAACACTCATCAGTCCATCGAAGCCACCCAAATTCCTTCAGGTCCAAGGGGTACCTACCTTCTGCCCTCTGCAGCCACCTTACACAGACAGGCGTTTTGCTTTGTGATGGTGCTCTAGCGGCCATCCTACATGCTACAGAGGTAACAGAACTGCTACACAATCACCTCACTTTTTCAAAAACTCATTTGCAGTGGAATATTACATTGTCATGGAATCATACAACGGTTTAGGTTGGAAGGGACCTTAAAGATCATCTAGTTCCAACCCCTCTGCCCTGGGCAGGGACACCTCACACTAGACCAGGTTGCCCAAAGCCACATCCAACCTGGCATTGCATACTTCCAGGGATGGGGCATCCACAGCCATGGCAACCTGTTCCAGTGCCTCACTGCCCTCAGAGTGAAAAATTTCTTCCTGCTACCAAATCTAAATCTACCTTTTTCAACTCACAAGTTAACAGCTTACAAGTTTACTACTTGAAAGCTTGAGAACTTACTTTACTTGAGATTGCTGGAACTTGTTCTACTACCCCTCTCTGCAGGAATGGCCACAGGGAACAGCATCCTTTCGGGAACTAAGCTGTGCACTGCAATGCCAAATTTTATTTTTTATTTCAAGTGTACAGGAGGCACTAGAGAATTCAAGAGAGTAATAAGCAGAAGTCTGAGATAATTTCCAATACCTGCTTTCAAACTGCTTGGTAAAGAATACCACTGCGAAACTATTTCTATGAAATGATGGATTACTGTTAATACCGGAAGAAATTCAGGTTTTGACCTGCTGTCCAATAAAAATATTTTTCTGTTGAATTCAATGGCTGGTCACCAGCTTTGACTTTTTTTAAATCAACATAACTCTCTAGGAAACCTGTACAATTTCTTAGGCCCTGCAATAAATCTTAGAGTAAGCTTTCGTGTTCCTTTTGTAACTGAGCCCGAATACCACAGAGTTGAGTGGCAGCAATTGATTTACAGAGCAAGAGCGCCACCGTGAGGCCACTTGCCCAGAGCAGGGAGCAGCAGACACATCCTTTGACTTTACCTGTGCCAGAGCAGGCTGTTACTTGACCAAAACACAGGTCACAGCTGCTGTCGACCCCCAGTCCGTTACCCGAGCAAGGGACAGCTCTGCTCAACTTCGGTCCTGCCTGGAAATGCTGCAGCCACAGCGATCCATGAAGCAATGTTACCTGGCTGTCCCTGTGAAACTGGGGCTGCTGACCCCCTTGATACACCACCAGCTCCCCATGGACGGAGAACAAAGCCCTCCTTGACTGCCAGCTAAGAACCAAAATAAGGACATTTTAGAAAGACCGGAACGTATTTATTGACAAATAGGTGTGCGAATAGAGCACTGGGTATGAGGCTGGCAGCAACAGTCCCTTCCCACGCCTCGGCGGGCATCCCCAACCCTGTGCTGCACGCAGTCACTCTGTCCCTCACGCCTTCTTTCTCTTGCCACCGCCGGTGCTGCTGCCCGTGGGCCGCTGCTGCTGCTGCCGCCGGGCTCTGCTCTTCTTGCTGTTGCGGCCAGGCCGCTGCTGCCGGCGGCCACGCTTCCCCCGCTGTGACTGCTTCTTGCCCTTGGCGGCGGCCGCCTCAGCTTCCTCCTGGCGCAGCTGCTTGTTGACAGCACGGGTGATGTCCAGGACCGGTTTCTTACTGCCCATGTCCCGCAGCAGCTCCAACTGCCGGCTGCGCTCAGCCGCCAGGTTGCCCAGCAGTGGCTCGAAGCGGCGCTTCTTGCCACCGTTGCGGGACGGCGGCTCCGCCGGCTCCTTGGGCAGCCGGGGCTGGAAGCGGCCGAGCGAGGCGGTGGACACGCGGGCAACACGGGCGACGTGGCCCAGCTCCTCCCGGCTCTGGTGGCCGGTGGGGTGGAGGGGCGCGGCGGGGACGGCAGTGCTGGCGCGGTGGGCGCGGGCCAGGTTGCGCAGGCGGTTGAGCTCGTTGCGCGCCACCCGCTCCCGCTTCTCCTGCCGCAGCCTGGCGAACTGGTCCTCCTCCGGGTCGGCGCCCTCCGGCACCTCCGCCAGCCAGGCGCGGGCCGGGTCGCCGCCCGCCCGCTTGTAGCCCCAGCGGCGCCGCCACTCCTTGGCCTGCTCGNGCGGCCCCGCCACTCCTTGGCCTGCTCGTCCCACACCAGCGAGGTCCGCTTGCGCCGGCGGATGCCCTTCAGCCGCGCGAACTGCTCCCAGCGGGTGGGCGGCCGCGGCCGCGGCGGCGGCTTCTCCCGCGGCAGGCGGAAGGTCGGCTCGGGCAGCCGGGCCACCAGCGGCCCTCCCGCCCCGCCGGCGCGCTCGGCCGGCAGCTCCCAGAGCCGGGCCACCAGCAGCTGCGTGTTGTCACGGGCCAGCGCCCGCAGCAGTGCCTCTCGCTGCGGGCCGGCCCCGCGCAGCCCCGCCGATGCCGGCGGGTTGCGGTCCAGCGCCAGCAGGTTGCCCAGGTCGAACTCCAGCTCCAGCTCCTTCTCCACCGCGACGCTCCGCCGCTTCTCCGCCTCCTGCTCCTCGGCGGCCGCCAGCACCTCCTCCACCCGCACGGCCGCCATGGCGGCGGGCAGAGCAGGACGGGCCGCGCCGCGCCGCTCCCACACGTGCCGGCAGCCCCGGCCGGCCGACCCCGGAAGTGCAGCCAAGCCCTTCCGGCTCAGCGCGCCGGAAGCGCGCCGAGGCGCCCGGAACGGCCCCGCCGGGCGGGCTCGGCGCAATGCCTGCCGGGAGCTGTAGTCCCGCAGCGCCGGGAGGCCGCTGCTCCTGTCAGACCCTCCCCGGCCCTTCTCCCGGCTGCTGGAGTGTCACCGCGCCTTGATTCCTCTCGGTTCCCGTCAGGGGACGCCCGCGGCTGTAGCATACGGGGCAGGCGCTTCCACTGCTGCTGATGAAACGCCCAGCGACACTACCCCTCCCCCCGCCCACCCCGGCCCCCGGCAGCCCCAAACCCACCGCGAGTGGGACTGCGGGGCAAAATGCGTGGAAAGAGGCCGTGCGTGAGGGGAGGCAGGCGCCCAAAGCACACCCGCCTTCTGCGCTGCAGGGAGAGGCGGCCACCGCGGGGCCGACGGGGCCTCTCAGCTTCCCCTGCTGCTGCTGGCCCAGGGGCCTGCCATGGGGTCAAACCCTGAGCAGGAAATACTTTTTCCATTTTTTTTTTTTGTGGGTTTTTTTGTGTTTTTTATTAGCATATCATTATGTCTGACGGTCATTGCTGTAGAACAGTGCCTGTAAGCGCTCGTCGTCGTTGTCGTGGTCGCAGGACCGGCATTCAAGTACTGTATTGCAGCCCCAGGGAGGCCGACGCAGGTTGTGTGGGCAAGTCTCCCCGCAGAGAAGGGAGGGTTGGAACAGTGTTTGGAAAGCAGCAGTTGCCCGGCACATGTCTCATCAGGCATAACGATAAGTGAGGTGACGGGGTGATACTGCGTGCACCCAAAGGTCAGCTGGGTCAAAGATACCTCTGAGCTATTTTTAAACAAATGAGCTATGGAAGAATCCTTTTATAGCTATACAGTGATTTGGCCTGTACGGCCATGACATTTTGAGCTGATCCCTGGTGCGCTGAAAACAAGCTCATGATACCACTCAACTGTAGCCAAGGAAAGCAGTGGGAGTTTTTATACTAGATACGATTTTCTACTAAGTTATATCACACCTCTGTCTTTACATAATGTTTGGAGTGATGGAAATGATTCTGAGTATAATGCCACAGCAGTATTGTAGAAATGAAAATAAAATGCCAGCCTTGTAAAATGAAGACAAATAGCTGGTTCTCAAATTCATAGCCCAGCATATCACAACTTGTACTTTGTAACTCTAACTAAGATAAAGCTGGTGGTTGGTTTGGTTTGATTTTTTTTCAAGGCAGCAGTTCTGAGCATGATTTGTATACTATGGAGCAGCAGAGTCCCTATGCATTTAAACGCAGGCCGGATGGCACAGCCAGTTTTCCCGTTTACCACAAGATGGCATTGCGCTGGATAATATTTTGTTCCCCGTCTTGGACAGCTCATACTTTTCGTCTGGAATTAGAGATAAAATTAACTTTAAAGACAGTTATTGGAAGAGATGCACACGCACAATTTAGATTTAGGCCTAAATTTATACTTTTGAACTGCAAGGACCACTTTTTCAGCAATCCAGTCAATACGTTTACACCGGTCCCTGTGCTCTCCTGTTTTATCCTTATGCAGCTAACTCTTTTGGTTCTTTTGGTTTGTGTTTGTCCAAAGCCCAGAAGGCTTCAAGTAAATATCTGGGACTGAGAGGAAATAACTGGTAATATCTGTTGCACTTCCATAGTTGCTTTGAGAGTTAACGATTGCTCTTTGTCACTGGAATAGCACGCCAGGAACTGGTCTTCTTGTTTTACTTGATAGCACAAACCTGCTAAAGAAGGGAAAAAGGAATCTCAGAAAGTAAAAATTACTTTCTGGCAACTCCTGTGTAGAACTGAATTCCAGCCTTTTTATGTATTCCAGAAATTGTCATTTACTGTATGAGTAGTCCCAGTGCTGTAAACGGCACTGGTTTTTTTACTCAATTGCTTCAGTGTTATTTTGCAATAATAGCCTACTGGGGCACCCTTATGATTACCATATTAGTGACAGGAAATTTTATATTTGGTTTCGGATGAGTTCAAAGGTGAATTTCTTTAATGGCCTTTTTTCTCTTTGCACTGATCTGTGTTGTGTGTTTCATTGCTGGAGGCAATTAATTGATCCTGTGTATTTAGTCTCTGCATACATGGTTGAACACTAACAATTATGATCAACAGAGGAAATCTGTAAATGCTTTCACATTGATTTTTCTTTTTCTGTTTATGAAAATCCCACTTTCAGGAAATTAGTTAAGTCTTTGAAACTTAAAGCTGTATCAAAACCCACTTACAACGATATAATCTAAATACCTGTTTAGAGAATAATTCTGGAAAAGCTTCTCGCAGCTTTTCAAGGGTTCAGGGTTCTAAAGAACATGGGAGAAACCCTGACCAAGCCGAAGCCTTGGATGGTTTTACTGTAGTCCTTGGCAGAGTCAGGCTTACGTATTACAATCAGAAATTTTGTAGTCTTCATGTAGGCCTCCTTGTGTAGAAGAAAGAAATATCTGCTTAGTTGACTGGCAATACCAAACTTTTTATTGTGTAAGCACAGGACATGACTGAAAAAGGACCCTCATTTGACTATGCTTCAAGTGTCCTCAGCCACAATGTTGCCCGTTAGTGAAGCTTGATTACAAAATCATTACTGCTGTACATAGCGATAGTGTATTATTCAGACAGGACATTTTCGAGTTTGTGATTTCACGGTGTGTTTGGGAAGGTGGTAGCTGGAAGAATATTTGAATGAATTTGTAAACCAAACAAGATTTGTAAACAGAGTCATGGATATTTTGGGAAGCTATCCCATTGTGAGAAGTGGCTTCTGAGATGCTCACCGTGGTAATCACAGGCACGCTTTGAGCCTATAGCTCCCAGTCTAGAGCTCAGAATTACAAGCAGGCACACAGCTTCCCTTAAGTGAATAGCTGTGTGTGTACTGCTGAAAATTTTGGCTTTTGAAAAGATGAAAGGATTATATCAACAATGAATTATAGAAATAGCTGTTGGGAAATTAATGTTTTTATCATGCCATGTTTGCTCCAGCTTTCTTAGTAGACTTTTTCAGCCTTTTTTTAAAGGATGAATTTTTAGAAATGTTTATTCATTTTGAACATCTCTGCTTTTGGGTTCCTAGTTTTAGAGTCTCAAATATCGCGTTTCTCAAACTGCCCGTGGCTGTATTTGTGAGTGCTCAGTCGCAGGACTTGAAAGCAGTCATCCCTAACTGTGGGCACTCGCAATCCATAGATAGATACTTAAACAATTTCATCATTACTCTCTTTTTCCATGAGGTTTGCTCTCTCTTCAGTATAAGCGATAGTAATGCATGTCATGGCATGTGTGTATGTGCTTAATTCCTTAGTGTTTGCTTACTTTCTTTACTGTAAGATGATCAGACAGAAATTGGGTGCTGTTGCAAAGTGCAGGCTTTCTTTGGGGTGAAGAAGGCTGTAGGGTTTTGGGTTAGGTGTTTTTTTTTTTTGAACCACAGTTGAGGTCTGCATGAAAAATGCAAGATGTCAGAGTGTAATTTGCAGAAACACTTGCCCAAAAGCTTGATGGAAAGCATAATGCAGGTTATATGTAACGCACCAAAAGAACTACAACATCAACGTGATGTACTGTTGTTTTTGTTTTTCTGTTGGAAAAGAATAAAGAATTATCCTACTTAACTTTTATTTTTGTAGTTTCTATTTAGCTGGGCTGCAACTTTAAGTTTTGTGTTTGATAGGAACTGCTCTAATGTACAGTATTTGTGTCTCACTGTTAGTGGTATATTAACTTAGATTTACTTTTCAAACTTTTGCCAATTACCTCTGGATGGCAGTAGACGTAGTTACAAGATGATTCAACCAATTCATAAGCCTGCTATGAGGATCATTATGAAGAACAATTTTATCAGGAAAACCCAAAGTGCTGGTAATTTTGGCAAATAGTAGAAAGTGCGCTTAAAATACCCACACTGTCTCCGACTCATTCCTTTCCACTGACTTTGTTTGGTACACTTTGAAGTAAAAATCTATGTTGTAGGGTTTCTTTCTGTAAAGGGAGAAGTTGTTTGCCCACTGAAGCTAAATTAAATGTAACAGTTTGTGGACCAAATTCTGCTTCCCAATACATTTTTTACCCCCGTAAAATGTATTTCATGTATTTCAGCATGTGTATTGTTTCCTGGGACATATAAGTGCTTTTGCAGTCCAAATATTGAAGCGTAGGGATGAAAATTCGGCTAAACAAAGACTCTTTCCTGTTCAGTAGTCTGTATAATGTGAAGAAAACTCTCTGTAAGGAATAAAAAAATTGCAAAGACCTGAGCTGCCATCTTCTATCAAATAACAGGACTGACTTCAGCAGTATAACAAAGATACTCCTGGTAGTCACAGTTTTTACTATTCAAGAGTTAAATTACTCATAAGAGACAACAGGTAATTCCTTCTTGCGGTTTCACAGAATCATATCATAGAATGGTTGGAGTTGGAAGGGACCTTGGAGATCACCTAGTTCCTACCCCCCTGCCATGGGCAGGGACACTTTCCACTAGACCAGGTGGAATTTCTTCCTAATATCTAATATAAATCTACCCTCTTTCAGTTTAAAGCTGTTACCCCTCATCCTATCACTACACTCCCTGATGGAGAGCTCCTCCCCATCTTTCCTGTAGGCCCCCTTCAGGTACTGGAAGGCCACTATAAGGTCTCCACAGAGCCGTCTCTTCTCCAGGCCAAACAGCCCCAACTTTCTCAGCCTGTCTTCATAGGAGAGTTGCTTCAGCCCTCTGATGATCTTTGTGGCCCTCCTCTGGACCCTCTCCAACAGGTCTATGTCCTCCTGATGTTGGGGACCCCAGAGCTGGACACAGTACTCCAGGTGGAGTCTCACCAGGGTGGAATAGAGGGGCAGAATCACCTCCTTTGACCTGCTGGCCATGCTTTTTTTGATGCACATTTGTGAGCGCACATTGCCAGCTCATGTTGAGCTTCTCATCAACCAACACCCCCAAGTCCTTCTCCTCAGGGCTGCTCTCAATCCATTCTCCACCCAGCCTGTTTTTGTGCTTAGAATTGCACCAACCCACATGCAGGACCTTGAACTTCACCTCGTTGAGCTTCATGAGGCTGACATGGACCCACCTCTCAAGCCTGTCCAGGTCTCTCTGGATGGCATCCCTTCCCTCCAGTGTGTTGACCACACCACACAGCTCGTTGTCATTGGCAAACTTGCTGAGGGTGCTGAGGATTTCACTGATGTAAGGCCTTACTAGAAATGTGCTAAGGGACATCTTTAATTCTAAGCAAGTTCTCTTGATCTTGATGATATTATCTGTGCTCACATGTTTAAAAACGTTTCTGGTTGGTTTGTAAATGAGCAGGATTAGATTTCCTGTCTGAAGACTTAATGTGATTTTAGGAGAATGCTGTATTCATGAAAATTTATGAAGATCACAGAATCACAGAAAGTTAAGGGTTGGAAGGGACCTCTAGAGATCATCTGGTCCAACCCTCCTGCCAGAGCAGGTCCACCTACAGCAGGTTGCACAGGATGGCATCCAGGCGGGTTTTGAATGTCTCCAGAGTTGGAGACTCCACCACTTCTCTGGGCAGCCTGTTCCAGTGCTCTGCCACCCTCAAAGTCAAGAAGTTTCTCCTCATGTTGAGATGGAACTTCCTATATTTGATTTTATATGCATTGCCCCTTGTCCTATCGCTGGGTACTACTGAAAAAAGACTGGCTCCCTCCTCCTGGCACCCTCCATTTAAGTATTTGTAAACATTTATGAGATCCCCCCTCAGTCTTCTCTTCTCCAGATTAAAAAGACCCAACTCCCTCAGCCTTTCCTCATAAGAAATATTCCAGCCCCCCAATCATCTTTGTGGCCCTTCACTGCACCCTCTCCAGCAGTTCCCTGTCCTTCCTAAACTGGGGAGCCCAGAACTGGACACAGTACACCAGATGTGGCCTCGCCAGGGCAGAGTAGAGGGGGAGGATGACCTCCCTCGACCTGCTTGCCACACTCTTCTTGATGCACCCCAGGATGCCATTGGCCTTCTTGGCCACAAGGGCACATTGCTGGCTCATGATCATCCTGTTGTCCACCAGGACTCCCAGGTCCCTCTCTGCAGAACCGCTTTCCAGCAGGTCAGCCCCCAACCTGTCCTGGTGCATGGGATTATTCCTCCCCAGGTGCAGGACTCTACACTTACTTTTGTTGAACTTCATATGGTTCATCTTTGCCCAACTCTCCAGCCTGTCCAGGTCGCGCTGAAGGTCAACTTGGCCTTCCAGGGTGTCAGCCACCCCTCCCAGCTTCGTGTCATCAGCAGCCCTCCCTTTAAGTATTCGTAAAGATGAAGGCCAGGAGGCTGTGGATTGAGTTCCAAAACCTAATACTGGGTTGCTGGGAATGCAGTTACAAGTGGATCCTGAGTAGAGCCTGGTTTTTGGTTCAGAAGCCGAACGTAGATAGCTGGCGAGATAGGAGGGAGATTGGGATGTCTGCAGGTGTTTTGGAAAGTGATCATCATAGTAGACCATAATCTATTTTGATCAGTTGACTGGCTGTGACCGTGTGGTTTTGCTGAACTAATTTTGGGTAAACAGAACAAAACTAAGCTAATTTGAGACCTTCCCAAGTGCTTCATGCGTATCTTGCTATGCATTAGGGAATCGGGCTGAAAACAGATTGTGATGTGGTTTGCTTTTTTATGAGCTTTACAGTGACCTGATTTTTTTCAGAAAGTCTTCTTGTAGTGTGGTCTTAATATTAGAAATACCAGCAATGGTGTGGCTTGGTTTTGTTAGGCGTTTTTTAGGAGAATTTATAGAACAGAGTGAGAACTTTATCTCACTGTGATGGAAAGAATGGCAACATAGTAACATGTTCTTTTTCCAAGGTCAGTCCTTCTTATCACCTGTCTAGAGTAGACCTACTTTTTGGCATAAGATTACTTCTACGAGTTTAAAAAAAAAAAGCCAATGAACACATTTCCCTCTTTTAGAAGAAATCTGTCATGCACAGAGATTTGCCCCTGATTAAGTCTACACTTGCAACCAGAACAACAAAACCAATTCTGTTCTTGGATTGGATTCACGGTTGGAAACGTCTCCGACATTAGGAGCAAGATGAAATGTGTAGGTCTTCATCCATGACACAAAGGATGTGCCGTAGTCACTACTGATTGTTGTTGACAGAAGGACACAAGGCAAATCAAATGGCGCAAAAGGTTCAATACTGTGAATCTACGAGTAAGGTAAATCTCTGTGTATCTGCTGAGAATGACTGTGCCAGCTCCTATATTCTAATGCTTTTCTGAGTCAGAAACAATCCATTTTCTTTAGAAAAGGTTTATTGGGACGTGTTTTCCGTAGAAAATTTCAGCCTTTTTTTGTGCATGTACGAATACTGCATGCATGTGATGACGCCTATGCAGACAACAGCATTCATGTGTGCAAGAGAGATCGGAATGTTGATTTTTGCTAAAGGAAAAAGAATAAGACCTGATGTCAAAGTAAGACAATGCGATACATTTAGGACCATGATTCTTCAGTGACTTATTGGGGAACTTTCAACATGAGGCTAGGCATAGATCCAAGCATCATTTCATACACACACCGCAACCATTTCTCACACTACAGCCACCTGAATCTTCCCCCAACCCTTGCTGGGTGACATGGAAATGTGTGCTGAAGTGCTGCTTGCCAAAGGTGCCTTGGCACTACTTGACAGTCAGTAAGGAAAAGTCTCCCAAAACCTAGTTTGTAGTCTTTTATCCTCCGCATTTACATCCATCAGCAAGCCTGGTCAGTCAGGGTGGAATTTTGTCCTCAACATGCTTTCAGACTATTTTGTTCTTCCGGCAACCTTTAACACTAGCGTGATGAAATGTGCACTGAAGGTGGTATGATGAGGATTGGGGAATGTGCATGCCAGGAAGCAGCAAAAGCATTTTTGTGTGCAGCTCTGCCTCCCACAAGATACTTTGGTAATGTACGCTGTATGTGTCCAAGTAAAAGATACTTAAGTGCTGTGCTTCAAGTTGGGTGTTTCAATTACGTCAGCCGCAGTCACTTCAAGGTCTTGCTAATACGTTTTCAGTTGACAGTTATCAATGAAAGGGGAAAAAAGTCTTGGTTTAGATCTTTTTGTACACAGAAATATGGCACTTTATAGGTTCAATCCAAGATATTAGGGAGGTTTTCGACCACATGTAACCACAGGTGACTCATGTAAGACAAGAATCATCTGCAAACTTGTATGAGCTTGTATCTAGGATGTATGTTGTGGTTCAGAGTAAATTAGGGGAATTTCTGTCAAACAAATATTTTTCATTTTGAATGTCATACAGCCTCAAGCTGTGACTTTATATTATTACCCAGTGACAACAAATTTTGTTAAAATAGTTCTTGCACTGGAAAAGAAGTCCTGGAGATTAACACACTCAATTCACAGGTCTTAAACCGTGCTCACAAGGTAGCTGAATCAGCATAGCTGAGGGAGGTAGCTTCTGGGGTGGGAGTGTAAATGCGTGGCTAGGTGTTCGAGAGGGAACAGCAATCTCTAGAACTGGTTTTGTCCCTGAGGGAATTAGCCACATCTTAACTCACAAGTGGCAATGGCTTCCCTTCGAGGAGCAATTGTGGTTCATGCCTACAGCACCCCACCAAACCTCTTCTTGAAGAAGTCTGTCTTGTAGCAGCAGAGGTCCCCCATAATTGCTCCTGTAGCAACCAGAGCTCACAGGTTGGTGCATTAAGGGAAACTGGCAGCCATTTGAGGTTACCTTGTTGTAATACACTACAAACTAAACCAGTTGCTACATAGGTTGCTCAGTCATTCCTAAAAAAATTGTGGGAGCATCTCAGAGGGGTGGTGGCGGTGAAAACTGGGAGCAGGAATGACGTTGGCCATCACAAGGTAACCTCCCCACTGCTGCTGAATCAGAGCCCTCATGGCTGGGGCAGGAAATTCCCTGTCCTAATCTGCAGTCGGAGCTCTTGGGTCCTTGGAGGGGATGAATGATTCTCCGAGCTGTTCAGAGCCTCCCTCGTGCTGCCACAAAACCAAATCAGCTGTTCTGCACAGTGCAGCCTTATTCTTTTAGTTTTCTGCAGTGTACCTCTGTTCATCAGCTGCTGCACTACAGGAAAAGGGGCAAACCTGTAAAATGGGATAGAATCTCAGCTTCCAAAATCCTTCTACAGGCACTGTGGGAACTGCTCAGTCTTTAATTGTCTTCAGTTACTGAGGAAATTTTAAGTCAGGGGCGGAGCAATTCTGTGTATAGCAGTAGTTAGGAGCAATAAAATGAAAATAAGTAAATATTTCCACATAGTAAATTAAAGGGCCAAAAGAAAAAGATTTGGTTCTTTAGCCAAGGGTGCATGAATGGCTTAATCTACAATACTATTAACTCTTGGTTTAAAACCTGCACATGTCTCATACAACTCATGTTCAGTCCTTGCTACTGAGACTACCTGTTAGTGCGAGGTGCTGTATGGAAACAGGAGTGTTTGCTGAGCTGTGTTGTTGCTCCTTTTTCTATAGTACTTACAGGGGCAGGCATTCACATTCTCTAGCTGCCCAAATATCCCAAATTCTGAGAAAGGACACCTTCCTTTTCTCTTGAGGATGATCCTGCACCAGCCTCCTCTCTGGGCTTCCCAACACTTGCCTCACTCCCTACTGACCCATCCAGAGTGCACTCGGGGGCGCTTGACATAATCCGTCACCTGGAGCCTTGTTTTCCTCTTACCTCTTCCATTCCCTTCCATTGTTCCTCCTTCTTCACTGCATTAGTGCTGACATCTCAGCTACATCTCCAAGGCCTATTATTTCTACTGTGTTTACTTACTTGCTCCTGTATTTGAAGCTGTTCTTCATAGTCTCTGCTCTACCCTGGTCATGTATGTTAGAATTTCTAATTATTTCTGTGATACATTGAGCCTGAGTTCTCCTGATTTGTGGGGCAACCTTGGTCCAGCCTGCAGCCTGTCTCTGGACTAGTTTGTTGGTGGACAGAACAACCATGTGCTGTGCCAAGGCATGTCAAGAACATGTGTTTCTCGTGCAGGTCAGTGTAGCACTTCTGGGGACCTGGAAGAAGTACCTACGGAACTGTGTGAGTAAGCCAGGTTTAACTTTCGTATAATGCACTGATATAAATGGTGCAATGAGTTTGAATGGTTTGGTAAGTGGGAGAAACACGTGGTGGTAAGTTTGAGAAAGAGTTGATGATAAGTTTGAGAAACAGTGGAGTTAAGCTTATGACTCAACCCTTATTGATGTTACCAGTCAATTAGAGGATCATGGAAAATCCCAGCTGTACATTTGGTGTGGGCAGTGTTACGTGTTGGAAAGCAATTGCTTTTCACTCACTTGGTAAGGCCTTTCCTGGGCTTTGTGTCCTACATCAATGAAAGCACAGACATCTACAATTGGAGAGAGTAGAGGAAAGAAGAGGAAAGCTAAGTGGAAAAATACTTCATAAATGAGGTTTAGAGGATCAGTAGGGAAGAAGGAGGAGAGTAACATCTCTTTAAATGAATGGTTTGAATGATTGCAGCTTTTCCTTCACTCCAATTTACTCAAGCTGTGCGAAACAGCTCTAGATAAAGCATATTCTGATTATGGTTTTGCTGATTAGAGAAAGAAAAAAACCCGCCTGTAGATTGTTTAGGACTGGACTGAGGATATTCACAGAACTTGGGAGATGCTCTTGGTCATGCTATGGGTTATTATGATGGAAACATCTGAGACTAATCCTGTGTCTTCTAAATAAACCCTCTAAACTCAAACAACTTGAACAAAAAGAAAAGTAGATGGATTTTATCAAATAATCCTAGTTGCTAAAAAGACTCTTTTGGGGTTGGAAATCCAAAGGTTTATTTTCATCATCTCAGTGGATGAGCAGTAGCCTTCAAGGTGACATGAGATCTTTGTTTTACATATAGGAAAATGCACTTTGACTGCATTTTGAAAAATCCTTTGAAAAAATAATCTTGCTTTTGTACCTTCACATTTGCATTTTCCATGTAAATTACACTATTTTAATGTTACATACATATAGAAATAAAATCTGCTTGTAAACCTGCCTTACTGCCCACCTTCAGCTAGATACATTTGTTTTGCAAGCTAACTGCCTGCATTTTCATCTGTTTGGATTTTGAAGTTTAAACCCAGGAAGATAAAATTAAACAAGGTAAGAACCTTATGAACTAGAGCTTTGATCCCTTCCTTTTAGAAAGCCACCAGTTTGGTTTTTTTGTATACGGTTTTGCTGAGATGTGATCAAAACAGGACACAGGCTATGATTCTGAGTTGGTTTCATTATAATTTTGGAAAATTCAACAGATTGTTGCAAACTTGCTCTTTGCAAAATGCGCAGATGTACAAGTCCCCGAAATCACTTGAAATACTTCTTCATTCTGCTGTCTTTCAGGGTCATAGCATGACAATTTTTAAGGAAAAGTTGCTTTCAAATTGTCCTGTTTTCAGTTGGGATTGTTAATTTTCTGCCTACTAGTTGCTGTGTTTTGGATTTAATATGAGAATAATGTTGATAACACATACTGTTTTAGTTGTTGCTAAGTAATCCTTCTATTAACTCAACGACTTTTTCAGCTTCCCATAGAAGCTGAGAGAGACCATAGACAGGACAAGCTGGCCAAAAGAATATTCTGTACCAAGACGTCATACTAACTATATAAATGGGGGCTGGCCAGGGGGTGGGAGTCTGTGATTGCTGCTGGTTTGGGCTGGGCAGTTGATCATCAGGTGGTGAGCAATTGTATTGCATCACGATTTTGTATATTCTTTGACCATTATTATCATTATTATTTTCTCTTTCATTACTGCTCTATTAAACTGTCTTTATCCCAACCCATGACTTTTTCTTCTCCTTTTTCTCCCTCTTCTCCCTGCCCTACTGGGGTGGAGGGAGCGAGTGAACGGCTGGGTGGTCCTAGTTGCAGGCTGAGGTTAATCCGGGACACAGATTATGCTTCTGTCTAAAAACAAATGGGATGATAGAGCTTTCAGAGTCCAGAAGACATATTTTAACTTTAAATCCTTAGCAAACTTTTGCTGTAGCAGCAGTAAAATAATAGAATTTCACTACCGTTTGTGTTAGGATAGAGAAGAGCAAAATTTAGCCAGGTTTTCCATGTTTTGTGGGGAGTGAGTGGGGCTTGCCAAGGTGATGAGAGCTACTGCTAGATGAGAGCTCTTCAGATTGTCCTGGGTTGAGGACAAGACAAACTAAAATATGGTGGCAGCTACCTTGCTTCATCTCTCAGCTTCATCTTTAGCTGAACTAGGTGGCAAAACTCCTATTGTTTGCAGCCTGATTCAGGAAGGTATTCGCGCACATGAACAATCCTATTGATTTCAGGGTTCGAAGCGAGATATGTATTTAACTGCAAATTTTGAATGCAAAATCCTCTGATAGTGTATCTCACCGAGCAAAGAATTGGAAGGCCCTGCATTCTCACCGTGGTATCCAAATGAAGGAGCGAATGTGCCAGAAGAACATGGATTGTTGGATGCACCTATTGTGTCGGTGTGCATGTCTTATGGGAAGTGCCCCACAAAGAAATTTTGCGTATTTATTCTCAGTGTGAACCTTAAAGCAGAAAAGTGGAAGCGTGCAAATACCTTCTATGTTACTTAATAACCCCTCCATGCAACTTCCAGGGTTTCTTAATGAAATTTTTCTCAGCTAATGTTAGTACAACAGAGTCCTTGTGTAACTGCTGGCTGTGTATATCACTTTATAAGAACTGACAAATGAAAGGCCAAATGATATGTTAATTATCTCTTGTTGAAATGTAAGTGCTGTTGTGACCTTTTTCTGCATGGTACAAACTGTTTTTTTGCAGTGTCTAAGAGAAGTTATTTAAATGCATTATGAAAGCTATGCAGGGCCTGATCCTGAAAGCTTTTATGAACCAAATTCTCCCATCACTACAGTATAGGTCTACAGCCTGATCCTTGACAGGTGTGACTTGGCATTGCCTGGGGTTACATCAGCGTTGCCAGCCACTCGAGCCTGCTTTTGTGCACAGACTGTCAGTGGGACTGCTCAGAGGGCCACAGCATTACAGCATCAGGCCAAAGAGTTAATTTGCATTGTTTGTTTCTGAGGGTACAGTTAGGGCACAGTTAGTTGGGTACAAGGACGTTAGTAGTTGTCTGAGTATCTGCAAGATACAGTCAGGTACCCTCAGAAGGTACAATTAGGCTAAGCTGGGGGAAAGGCTATATAAGGGGGAAAATATCTTGCAGATGCTCAGACAATTATTAACATCCCTGTAACTTGTGTTACATACCCACACAAGCACTGCGAATGAGCCCTCGGCAAGGCAGCTTTCCCCACCTATTCCCTACAGTTCCCTAAGATCTTTTTAGAAATTTCCCCAAGAGAACATGTTGGTGTTTGTGGGCTGGAAGAATTGAGTCAAGAATTCAAAAATCACACGCTTGCAGCACTGCAAATGGCAAGGACCTCCAGAAATTGCACCAATGGTAATTGTGCTTCTAACCCATCCTTGCCTGTTGTTGGTTCTCCAGGCTTCTTATTCTTGTAGCTGTCCTCAGCAAGCTTTCAAATATGCCTACATCTTTCTTAGGCTTTGATATCCCAAATGAAAATTAGTGACATAGTTCCCAGGTCTTCCAAATAGCTGTCCTTTTAGTACCCCAAAGAATAAGACTAGGTTTTGTTGTTGTTGTGTTTTGCAGCATCACACGCTGTTGATTGATATTCAGCTCATGAGCCAGTATAACATCATTTTGTGCACAACTGCTGCCTAATGAGAGGTTCCTCCTTATACAATAAAATATAGTACACAGTATAATGTAGCACAGTACACAGCCAGTCCACATTAGATTAAATTGAGAACAGTAAGCTGTGCATCTCAGTAACATATTAACTCTTTGCAGTCCTGACCTATGAAATGACAAAGACCTCACGAACAACGTTAACTTTTCTGATGTCGTACTTGCATGTAGTGTCAGAAGAATATCGAATGTGTAGAGCCCGTAAAGAGTGAAGTAGCAAATAGAGCAAGTGAAACCATCTGAATCCTTCACTCAGAAGTGAAACTGGCAAAGAATTGGGAGAAAGCTTCAGAATTTTCTAGGGTGCTGCACAGAAATGGCAGGGTGAGCGATCCCTCCCACAGCCATGAACAGCAACACCATAGTACTGGTGGTGATCAACACTTTCTTGTGGAAACACAAAGTAGACCACAAACTTCTCAACAAAGACATTTAGAAATGTCAAGAATACTGCAATTGACAACAGAATGTCACTTGGAAAAAAGCACATCTTGACACCAAAGCAGATGGCAGATGAGACAATTGAGCATTATGTCACGTAGCTGTACAACAAAGCGAAGTCATATGAATTTGAACAGCTACCAGCCTAATTAATGACTTAATAATTTGTCCTCTAACGTATTGTCCTCTAACATGTATTGAGAATAACTTCTTAAGCTAGGTAATAGACAGCTCTACCAGAGGGGATGTGATACTGGACCACCAATGCAATTGTGGTCACCAATGCAAGTGAGCTAATTAGTGACATCAAGACTGGAGGCAGCCTGGGCTGCAGTGATTATGCACTAGTGGAGTTCACAGTCCTGAGGGACATGGGTCAGGTGAAGAGTAAAGTCAGGACCCTGAATTTTAGGAAAGCAAAATTACAGCTCTTCAAGGAGTTAGTCAATAGGACGCCCTGGGAAACTGCCCTCAGGGACAAGGGAGCAGAACAGAGCTGGCAGATCTTTAAGGACGCTTTCCATAGAGTGCGAAAGCTCTTGATCCCCAGATGTAAGAAATCAGGAAAGGAGGGCAAGAGACTGGCATGGCTGAGTCGACACCTGATGGCCAAACTAAAGGGCAAGAAGGAAATGCACAGGCAGTGGAAGCAGGGACAGGTATGCTAGGAAGAGTATAGGGACACTGCCTGGTTATGTAGGGATGGGGTCAGGAAGGCCAAGGCGTGGCTGGAGCTGAACTTCTCAAGGGATGCAAAGAATAGTAAGAGGAGCTTCTACAGGTATGTCAGCCAGAAAAGGAAGGTCGAAGAAAGTGTACCCCACCTGATGAGCAAGACTGTCAAACTAGTAACAACAGACAAGGAGAAGGCTGAGGTACTCAACAACTTTTTTGCCTCGGTCTTCCCTCTCTTGCCAAACCTCTCGAGTGGATGGACCGCAAGGCAGGGACTGGGGGAGCAAAGTCCCTCTCACTGTAAGGATCAGGTTTGTCACCACATGAGGAAATTGAACATCCAGAAGTCTATGGNAGGTCGAAGAAAGTGTACCCCACCTGATGAGCAAGACTGTCAAACTAGTAACAACAGACAAGGAGAAGGCTGAGGTACTCAACAACTTTTTTGCCTCGGTCTTCCCTCTCTTGCCAAACCTCTCGAGTGGATGGACCGCAAGGCAGGGACTGGGGGAGCAAAGTCCCTCTCACTGTAAGGATCAGGTTTGTCACCACATGAGGAAATTGAACATCCAGAAGTCTATGGTACCTGATGAGATGCATCCCAGAGTCCTGAGGGAATTGGCTGATGTACTGTGATATTTGAAAAGTCATAGCAGTCAGGTGAAGTCCCTGGTTATTGGAAAAAGGGAAACATTGGACCCATTTTTAAACAGGAGTAGAAAGGAGGACCGTGGGAACTGCCAACCTGTCAGCCTCACTTCTGTGCCTAGGGAGATCATGGAACAGATCCTCCAAGAAGCTATGCTAAGGCACATGGAGGACGGGGAGGTGATTCAAGACAGCCAGCGTGGCTTCACCAAGGGCAAGTCCTGCCTGCCTCACCTTGTGGCCTTCTGTGATGGAGTGATGACATCAGTGGACAAGGGAAGAGCTACAGATGTTGTCTGTCTGGAGTTCTGTAAGGCCTTTGATATGATCCCCCACAACATCCTTCTCTATGTTGGAGAGATATGGATTTGATGGGCTGACTGTTCGGTGGATGAGGAATTGGTTGGATGATCACGTCCAGAGGTTAGGGGTCAACACCTCAATGTCCAGATGGAAATTGGTCACAAGTGATTTTCCTCAGCGGTCTGTATTGGGACCAGTTCTGTTTATTATCATCATCAATGACATAGACGGTGGGATTGAGTGCACCCTCAGCAAGTTTGCGGATGACACTAAGCTGAGTGGTGTGGCTGACACGCCTGAGGGTTGGGATGCCATCCATAAGGGACCTGGACAAGCTCAAGAAGTGAGCCTGTGTGAACCTCATGAGATTAAACAAGGACAAGTGGAAGATCCTGGGCAACCCCAAGTATCAATACAGGCTGGAGGATGAAGGGATTGAGAGCGGCTCTGCTGAGGACTTGGGGATACTGGTGTATGAAAAGCTGGATGTGAGCTGACAATGTGTACTTGCAGGCCAGAATGCCAGCTGTATCCTGGGCTGCATCAAAAGAAGCATGGCCAGCAGGTTGAGGGAGGTGATTCTGCCCCTCTACTCGCCTCTGGTGAGACCCCACCAGGAGTACTGCATCCACTCTGGAGCCCTCAGTGCACGAAAGACATGGACCTGTTGGAGCAGGTCCAGAGGAGGGCCACGAAGATGCTCAGAAGGCTGGAACACTTCTCCTATGGGGACAGGCTGAGAGAATTGGGGTTGTTCAGCCTGGAGAAGAGAAGGCTCTGGGGAGACCTTATTGCAGCCTCTCAGTACTTAAAGGAGGCTTATAAAAAGGATGGAGACAAACTTTTTAGCAGGGCCTGTTGCGATAGAACAAGGGGTGATGGTTTTAAAGTAAAAGAAGGTAGATTTAGACTAGATAGAAGGAAGAATTTTTTACAATAAGGGTGGTGAAACACTGGAACAGGTTGCTGAGAGAGGTGGTAGATGCCCCATCCCTGGAAACATTCCAGGTCAGGTTGGATGGGGCTCTGAGCAACCTGATCTAGTTGAAGATGTCCCTGCTCATTGCAGCAGGGTTGGAACTAGATGACCTTTAAAGGTCCCTTCCAACCCAAACTATTCTATGACTCTATGAATCTGTATTGCCAGGTGAAAACAGGGTACGGGAAACTCATCTACCATGAATAGTTGGGGCTGACAGGATCTAATGTACCACTGTGCTCTGCTCCTTTTTATAAATTCAGAACTGATACTGGGACTGTCTTTCAAGAGGAAGGCCTAAGCTGTTAGAGTTTTAAAAGGGGTGCATGAACAAAATCCTATATATTCCAACTCTATGAAGTGTGCAGCCATTGAAATATGGAACACTGCTATTCATCATCTGTAATTAAGACCTTCCTTACTCTGTGATTCTCTGATTCCTTACTCTGTTTCCCCATTCGTACAGTCTGGTGGATTTAAATGGATTTACTTGTGATTCACTTTGGTGTAAATGAAATGGGAACTGGGATCCTGAAACAGGAGTGAAAATTTAGGTGTGATGGCCTGATTCTCATTTAGTCAGACATCACTTTGCACTTCTCTGACTGTAACAGTTAAGTGAAACGAATGTGAACGTAATCTTTATAGCCAACGAGAGGCAAGGTAGATTTTGTATCAGAAAGCATCAAGGCTGAAAATGGCTTTTCTCCTTAGGACCTGAGCATAGATGAATTTGTTTCTTCTCATATTTGCACCGTTATAATGAACGAGAATTTGTCTGGAGGCAGTTAGAATTAGAAATTAGTATATTTACATACTCAGAAACTTAGTGTGAAAAGAAAATGTGGTTCACCTAGTTCCTCATTCATTTCCTGGTGTCTTCCTACTAGTACCCTTATTTTAGCAAGTACTTTATAAAATGTGATTAGTCTTTACAGGATACTGAAATCTCTGTGATTTTATTAAAAACTACCTTGAGTTTCATTTGCATAATAATTCATTTATTGTGAAGTATTATTGAGAAGCATTTGACAATAAAGATCTCTCAATATTTAAAATTCAAGTGCTGGAGAGGGTCTCATCACGTTAGAAAGCAATCAACCATCTTGAGACAGGTTAATAAAAGCATCTTAAACTCATCATCAAAAGGCACTCTCGACCTCCATTATCAGGCACAGGACTGCTAATGATTCATTGATCACATTTTCCCTGTTCAAGAAAAATATCATGAGCCTAAAGGTTTCAAGATATCCAAAATGAGGTATTTTTTTTCCAGCCTCACAACTACATTTGACAGATGACCTTTAGTCTTTCTTTCACATTAGTGAGATATTTAGCAAAGATAATGCAGTTACATTTTTCACAATTATATGATGCACATGCTCACGGAATCCTCTATTCGGTACTACACGGTAAACAGATCCAAGTCTTGCTTCTGTAAATGCCTTCATTATAAATAAGTGCCCTGCTTTCAGCTTCCCTCTTCCAGTAAGATCACAAGATTTAACAGCCTCTGAATGCACATAGTTAACTTGGTGCTGTTTCACGGGGAGACTGGTGCATGTGTAGATGTACAGGAGTTTTCAGGGTGGATGTGTAGTCTGTTTACAACCCTTTCATCTGGTGCGCCAACAGCTGCACTTGCATTTCCAAAGTCCCAAGAGGTCCCACGTGCTCAGCATTTTGGTCTACACCTTCTGCCCTTTGGTCTACACCTTCACTGCCCTGCAGTTCAAGGGGCAGACTGTGTGTGGCTTGCCTTCCCGTCCTGAGCTCACCTGAAATTTCCTGGCTTGGATACAGATAACAAGGGAGCCGTGACATTGAGGAACATCCACAGCCAAGTGCTCACCCAGGGTCCTGGGCAGATTTGCACAGTCTGTGCCGAAATGCTTGCTGTCGGCACCAGAGCTGGCAGCTGAAGGTGACTCAAGTGTGCCTAGGAAAGCTGCAGTCACACCTCTGGATCGTGGCAATGTTCCCATTTTCACTGCTTCTTCAGCCCTGGCAAGCGTCTCCTGCTGAAATGGTGCAGGTCAGAGGTGTTGTGGAGGGCACAAGACTGTACAAAAGCATTAAAAGAGCTACGTCACCCCAAAGCTCCCCACTAGTATGTCAGTGGTCCTCACTGCACATCTCCACTCTGTCTATTACACAGGTAAAACCTGAAGTTGTTCCACTAAAGTCAATGAGTTTGAGAAGTGTGGCCTTGTCCATCTGAAGACTGTTCTCTGCTGGGTAGAAGGGGGCAAAAGAAGTTGTCCAGTCGGGATGATCTGACACCCCTACTCTCTGCAGGTGAGAACGGGAAGGGAGGTGAGAAGTAGTCAGACAGCATCACAGAGAAGCTGGCAGAACATGATGAGCTCAAGGTTACTTGGCTGTTGGCCCAAATCCATCAAAAAATGCTGAAAGGCAGCAATTAGTCAGGCCAGCAGCCCCCCCCGCAAAGTAAATAGCTGAGCTGTGTCATTGTTCAGCAAGGGTCTGCAGATTCTGCTAGCACCCTTCAGAAGGCCACCATGGACGTAAACTGGGACCATCACCGTTCATGGCCTAGCTCATGAACTGAACTCAGTGTCATTTTACTTGAATACCTGCCTGAAAACAGATTCAAAAGTACATTCTCGAATGGATCAGGATTTCCTGGTCACTTTTCAACTTCTTGTGGGATGAAGAAGTGGATGACTGAAGGCAGCAATGCTTTGGTGCAAGATGCCTGTAACAGTGGCAAGTACAAGCTCTGGACAGAAGCTTTTCCTGGCACTGAGGCATTTGCAAGGTTCCATCAATTCTGAGACAGCTAAATCTTTCTTCCCCCCTCTATTAATAAACATAAATGTGTGGAAAATTACCCTAATCTTCTTCCAAGAGGATGTGCCTCCAGAATCACTTCTAGTACCAGGAACCTCAGAATTCTGCTGCCGTATTTAGAGGCGATAAAAACAGCCCTTGAATTTCTGACCAAAATCCAAATATAGTCTATTTCTTTCTGCCAGTGGAAAATGTACCTTTTTATTTCATTTGGTTTTGTTTAAATCAAACTTTGTTCCAAACTTTTCATTCTATAAATGTCTCTTTCACTATAATTATTTAAATAAAATAGGAAAGTGCCTGATTTAGTGAACTGAATTAGTATGCTACTGAATGTGCCTGCTACTGTCATTCTACTAGGGCTTGTGCTTTGTTCCTGTCACATCTTCTCCCTGGCTTCAGCGGATTTACACGAGAGCTGAACCCAGCCTGTGAAGGACAGGTTACCACAGGCAGCTGTATTTAACAAATTTGAAGTACACTCAGTTACTGTTTCTACATGATTTACTGAAGTCTTCACAGCGGGAGGAATACACTGGTTGCTACTGGGCCAGGCATTGGCTTTTTGGCTAGAAACTGGCAGGACACATCAGTGATGCCCTGAGACATCTAAGCCTACTTGTCTTGTGTGTTGTGGTGTGCCAGGTCCTGGTTTCCCGAGCATTCAGCTGATCTCCAGCTTGGCAGTGTGACGGCTTTTGTCTGTGGTGGACACCTCTCTCTGAGAAGTGTGAAACGTGGAACTCTAGAGTCACAGAGAACATCAAGAAGCAGAAGACACCATGCAGGAGTGTGGGGGATGTTACTGTTGAATTAACCTCAAGTGGCTTTAGATGCCTACACTATAGGCATCCGCATAGAGCTGGTTGTTTAGGTTCCTTTTGGAGCCAGTGGAGAGAAACAAGAAATACTGAGATATTCTGGCTAACTTCTTTGAGACAACGCAAAACTTGCCCTAGAGTGCTTGTTTCTCTTCAGTAAGCTTAGTGGCAATTTGAATGACTGAAGTATAGCCCTCATTATGTAGGTGTCACAGGTAGGTGAGATGATCCTGTCTTTTTTGTGTGGGACCTTGACAGGTAGAGACCATTCAAGGTACTAAGTATATATTCCCTATCCAGAGTAATTTTTTCTTCTTGTTTCCTTCTTTTTATCTCCTCTTGAAGAACCTATTTTTTCTCCTGCACTCTCCTTTCCTGTTTCTGTAGTCTATTTTCTTTTACACTTTGGTGCTTTGAGAGGATGATGATTCTATACAAATGTGTTTGGCAATCAAACTGCTTAAGGAATTTCTTGAAAACCTTTACTCATCTCTTGAGGGCTAAAGGTGGAAAGCAGGACAGACATCTGGACAGGCTCATTTGACTGCCCTTCTTGCCCCTGCTGTGTCTCACCCCCTTTCAGCCCTTGACCTGAGGTACCAGATGCAGCTGGTCATCCCACCTGTAATCTGGAGAAGGGGTAGTGCGTGGCAGTGAGACTGGAGTTATCCAGTGGACCCTGTCCTCAGGCGGGCTACTTCAAGGATTCTTCTGTCCTACCTAGAGCTTGTCATCGCAGCTTTGCGTATTTCATCCAATGCCAGGAGTCTCATGCACTGGGACGCTTGGGGTGCAGTGACGACAGAGCTCACTGATTTTAGGGGCTGGGCACTGCCGAAAGAGGGTGGTTGTGTGGTTTTCTGCCCCTGCCTTCCTGGTCATGGAACCCTGATACTTCCCACGTGCCACCGGTGCTCGCCTGACCTTGGAGTGAGTCAGCTCGAGGCATGGACCGGCAGAAAATCACATGAAAAATAAATGATTTTTGTCTCATGAGGGAAAGAGGAAAGGTGGAGATTTCTGTTCTTTGTTCTCTTTGAAACTGCAGGCTTTCAGGTACAGCAGTGCTGTGCTCTGGGGTACAGTATAAAAGCAGTATATATGTCTTTAAAATGTCTGTGAAGAGGTAGTACACAACGATCCGGTCCAGCTCCCTCAGAAATTTCCTGTTGGCTTCAATGACTCAGGATTTAACTCTGTTTACTTGCTGCTATGTTTCCATAGTGCTGTCAATATTCTCTTACTTGTTCTGCATGNATAAAATAAAATAAAATAAAATAAAATAAAATAAAATAAAATAAAATAAAATAAAATCATAATCATAATCATCTACAATATCTTTTGCTTCTTCCTCTTGGCAACCTTTGAGACAGAAATTCAGTTGTTGGGCACTGTTGTGCTGCTGAGGTGTGAGGACAAGCACCGCCCTGACCTGCATGAAGGGGGAAGCCAGATTGTGTCATTGTCCTCACAGATGTAGCTGAGTCCTGTGGTGTGAGAAGAGGTGACCAGTATTAGCCAAATTGGCCAAAGCCCCTTCACTTCTGCACAGCAGACCTGAGCCTGCCCCACACTTGAAGCACAGCACTCACAGTTGCTTCTTATTAGAGAATTCACCGGATTACTTGTCGGAGATGAACTAGGAGTGTAATCCCAGTGAATTTGTTCAAAAATGCAAATCAATATTCATAGCAGGTTTGGGTTTGAGTTTGGTGGTTTTTTTTGGGGGGGGGGATGTGTAGTAACATTTGTTCAACTGTATTCTTTACACTTGAGCTATAAAAAGCAGCAAATTAAGGCTCAACATGAAGCCACATAACATAAAATCAAAAAGTGACAGCAGAAATGTTTCAGTATCCACCCACCACTTGCACAAGGGAATGAGGAATAGTGTCTTGCTTGTTCCAGAAAGATTATCATAGTGATCCAGCCTAACAAGTCATGAAGTCCAGTCCTCCTTTGAGCCCTTTACAATTTTGCAAGTCAAAATGCTTGTTTTCACCTGCAGCTGTGAAGGAGGATGCAAGGTGCTGCCAGTCAGTCCAGTTTGAAGGCAAAAGACTGTAGTTCCTGCCTCCCTCTGGCTCTAAAGAGAGGTGTTTAGGATGGTGGATTGAGCACAAAAACTTTGCCGAAGTGGACTATCACAAACACATCGGAAAATGATATTAAACTTGTCTGCTTAAACAGTAAATTTCTTATACATTCTAACCTACATGCACAATCAATCACCCTTTTTGCAGATATGGATGAACATCAACAATGCATTCAGTACATTCTGTCTTTCATTGCAAACTCCCTTTCTGTCTGCACAGTTTCTGACATGATCTGGTTGCACACGTTTAGGGATAAAGATCCAGGGACTTGGTTCCTTTTTGTTTTCTTGGTTCCTACTTTCTTTTAGTCTGCCAGATCTTCCATTCCACATCTCTGGGACATGTGGCTGTGAGCCAGTCTGCCATTCAGGCGATGTTGGAGCCAGACACACCGGGGCATTCAGCATCCACCACCTGGACAGTCAGTCCTGGACTCTGTTTCCTTTCAGGACAGTTGCACACGTTTGGGATATTTCATTCCTTACTATTATAAAATCTGTTTCCCAATAATCAATATGTTCCATGAATCGGTTATTATTCCCTAGCCCTAATCATGTGATACCTCTCAGAAGAGACATGAAACTGAGGTGCCAATCCCTTGGATTTTTACAAGCTAGTCTCGTTTCATTAGCGTCGGGATGCAGACCTATCCAAAAGCCTTTGGAAATTATTCCATTCTTCACGCATGCATCCTCCTGAAGTGTCAATTGCAAAAGCCATTTGTCTTAATTTCCTGTGCCAAAACTGGAGGACAGTGTTACTGTGTACCAATAACAGCCTTGTACTGTACTGCGCTCCACCTCTCAGGTGGGTTTCAAGTCCACCTTATAACTCTGTTCCAATTTAGAAATGGTCCCAGCAGCAGTTACACAGGCAAGGTGACAAGTTGTAGTCTGCCCTTGCTGCTCTTCGAGGGCCAAGCCAATGGATGCTGGAGGCAGCTGGAAGTCAGTGCAGCGTGCCTTGCATCAGGTTAAGCTCCTGCAGCTATCTCTTGCTTGCGTGACCTCTTAGCACAGGAGGAGCTTGGACCTTTAGAAGCTGTATGGAAAAACATAAATGAAGCAAAAGATTGTCTTTGTAGCAGCAGCTGTGCTCACAGAAGACGTTGTTGTAGCGATGAACCAAATGGTGAGAATTTGCACTCCGAGCAGGTATTGCTTTTCTGGAAACATTTGTGGCAGAGATTTGGCCCAGTCAGGAGCAGCCTGATATGTATAGTGCTGATCCACTTGTGCGACTGCCCCTTCAAGCACATCTCATGGCTGCTGATGAAGTTCTGCAGCTTCTTGCCACACCATGCACCAGACTAACTGGAAAAGCCGAGCCAAGCTGGAGTTATTCTAAATTAATAGACTGCTAGGAATAAAGTTGATGAAGTTCATAACAATTTGAATCCCTCATTTTTTTGAGCATACCTACTTTCGTATTTGGATATCCTGGTTCTAGAGCCCCTTCTGTCAGTATGGCGCTTTGGAAACAAAAGATCCGTATAAATATATGTTCTTTGCACAATATTCAAATAAATTAGCTACTTTTTTGCTTATTATTATAATTTCGCATTAGATAATTTTCTCCTTTTTCAGAATCATGAGAAAAATCATCCTGGAATGTATTTCTAGGAAAACAATCAGAAGTTGGCAAGCCAAATGCTCTGTTGCTGCACCAAACAGAGGGGAAGTTTCAGAAGGAGAAACCTCTGATGGTACCATTCACTAAAAGAAAAGCAACTCAAAACTTCACAACATAGCGAATTAACTGTTAGGTACATCTGACTTGATGATTATATCTGTATTATGGTCTGCAGCAGAAAAAGCCCCCAACCCTGTTTGTCCTCCCGTGATTACTTCCAAAGCACTTCAGTACTGTCACATCCCCCTGGCTTTGCTGTTTTCATTACTCCTGACAGAACGTTTGGGTAAATGCAAGAAGAGAGAGGGGATAGTATAGCGGTTTGACAGCTCTAATTATGAATATTTAAGAGCTGCTTAAATGTGCTCTCTTTTATCACCTAATTTCCTATCAATGACAGCATTGGAAGCACTTGTCTCATTTTTCAAATCAAAGCTTCCTCAAGCAAAATGCTTGGAGACTGAATAGCTTATGCATTCTATTAATCACAGAGGGTGGGAAAAGATCCATCAAGTGCTTCAGATAGTTTGAGAGTGCTCCATCCTTGTAGAGCTTTCACCTCCCATTTCTCACAGATGAGTGCATTTTCCTCCTGTGAATGATCTTTGTGATTCTTCCTCATCCAGAAATGGTTTCAGATTTATTTTCCCTCAGTAGTGCGTCAAATGATGCCTGAATATTTATAAAAAGAGTAAATTCTAATCGGGGTTAGTCATAGACAGGAGGAAAGAGTAGTCATATGGTGTTTTCCTAAAGGACTATAGCTCTTATTCTGCTTCTATTGGGGTCAAGTTTCATTGAAGTGTTACAGTTCAGATGGAAAAAAAGTAACTGCTCCAACTTTGAAATGAACTTTCTTGATTTGAGTCAGAAACAATATTGTTGCCTGATATTTTTTCTATGATTACTGTTACTTTCTGGACTTAAGGTTGACTTTGTCCACGATGGTAAAATGATCCTAATTAATTTTATCGCAGTTTTGTTCTTTATGCATATACTGAAGAGAAGTGTCATCTCCTTGCTAGGCAACATTAACCAGACTCTTCCCAATAATGACATTTAAATTCTGCAGGATGTGCTTAATTGCTGCTGCTGGAGAAAGGGGAATATCTTCAAAGATTCGCACACCGTACCTGGTAATATCTAGGCTGGCCCTTAGCCTCCTTGTCATGGCAGAGCAGCATTATAACTTCCCCCAACTTTTTGAAGAAGTCTGTGTCTGCGGTGCTTGTTTACTCCTGTGTTGTCATTACAACTTGTGGATTTACATTCCATATGTTACGGAAAGATGACATGAAATGAAAAAAGTCAGTACTTCACAGAGCAACATCTTGTGGTATTTCCTACTATTGCTAGAGAGGAGTATCATTCCTCCTGGTCCTATCAAAGTTAGGGATTTTGATTGTATAGCAAAGAGAGCCAGTCTCCAGACTGGAGATGTGTGGGATTCAACAGGGACTTTCGCTTTTGTTAGATAAGAGCAAGGGTGGTGGGGGGAAAGGTTTAGACAGGGAAGCAGAGATAAGAAGGAAGCTGAAAATAAATGGTTTGGGAAAATGAAGAGCAGGTTCAGAACTCCTTCTGGACACTGACACAGCTGGATAAAAGTGTCCTTAAGCTCAGAAATGCCTACTCCCACAACTCCCACTGAAATGAGTAAGATCTGCATCCAGTCACCTAAGAATGAACCTCTTACCAAAGACACCCACAGATGAAAATTTTGGATTTTTGTTTTCATAAAGTGTTGTTTTATGTCCTATATTTAGTCTGCATCTTCATGGGTCTAAACTTAGAAATATTTTTGTCCAGCTACAAAGCTAGAGGGAGCTACAAAAAAATAAGGCTGCAAATCTTTTAAATATAATTCTGCTATTAACTGTTTCTAACATCTATGCCATTGAATATATTTCTAATTTTCCAGAAAAATTACATTTTGCCCTCTGAATGATTGCTTTAATTTACTTCTGATGCATAGTCAGTTTTCACAGCATAACAAATCGTTTCTAACCATTTCTCCTTGTTTGAGGGAGAATCTGTGTACAATTTCATATTCACATTGCTATGTGCATTGCTGTTAGTACATTCCCTCAGACTGTCTTTAAAACTACCTTAAAAGAGAGCTACAGTTTTAATTATGTAAGGCTTTTGTTGTTGTTGAGGAAAGGAAGACCAGCTAACAAAGAAAAACAGGATGCCCTTTGTTGGAAGGACGAATTATGTCCTGAAACAACTACCAGGATTGTGGATTTCCCACTGAGTGACAGGTGAGACTTTGTAAGCGGGCAGGTTGCAGCCAAATATTGAATTTGGCCTCAAAGAGAGCAGACAATCCTAACTGTACTTTATGGATTGACAGAAATTAATAGAGACCCTGTGCATTTGGCTGTGAGGGAGAATATGAGTCTGCTTATGTTTGTCAGTCAAAATTATTAGTTTTTGTTAATTGAAATGATTAGCACCCAAGGCATATTAGCTGTGCTGTTCAACCCAGTGTAAATGAGCTCACCAAATCATGTCCTTTATACAAAGTTTAAAGTGGGTCAAAAATAAATTGAATCAGTGACCTTTTCCAGTAGTTTTCCCCAAGGCAAAGCAGAATGTGTCATGTGCCCGAGTAATCTATTTTCTTTTTACGAGGTTCTCTCTTCTGCAGGGGTTTTCAGCAGTCTCTGAACTTCAGTGCCTGAGTTCTTTTGGTCATAGCTTGTGAGGCAGCCTTGAAGCACTTAGGCAACTCTACTGACAACTGGCGCTCCTCCAGACCCAGTGAGTGAAATAAGCACAGGTTCACAGGATGTCTGAGGTTGGAAGGGACCTCTGGAGGGCATTTAGTCCAACCATCCTTGTCACACCCTCCACCTTTGTGACACTCCATGCCAAAAGACTGTGTTGCTGTATTCATCACCTTAACAAACTTCCAGGCCCGATTAATGGGGATGCGTGATGCAGGGAGCAGGAAGAGATATTTCAATAGGCTTTTGATGAGTTGATGTATAAAGAGGCAAATGAATTATGTAATTTTTACTCATTTTTCACTGGAATCTGTAGTTACTTGGGGTATAAGAACAAGAACAAAGAACTTTGATACCACAACTCTCTGTGCCAATTAATGTTTGTGGTTTATGTGAGGCAGCCATTTGATGAAATAAATAATAGCTGATGCAGAAACTGAAGTGCCGATTTATTCTTGCTCAGATGAGTGCTCTACGCATCTGATTAGATGCTCTTATGTATTCTTTCTGTCTATGGTTTCTTCTCTGTGCCTTTGGAGAGGGCCCTGGAGAAATGGCGTGTAGGGCTGGAGCAGGGCACTGAGCCCACGTGTCCCACCTGCTGACTGAGTGTCGCTTCAACTAAATTACTGGATTAAAATGAGGAAATTGCTCCTCTTTGCTGTTTTTGTGTGGGCCTTTATGTATCAGGGCACACAGAGCTTTGCTTCTTCAGTGTTTCAAGAGGTGCAGACAAAACAGAGAGCTTTCAATTTGTAGATCCTGAGGGGATGCAGATAGAAGCCAAGGCACTAGGACCTGATGTTGCCAGGGCTGGGGTGCTCCTGAGAAGACGCAGGTGCAGAATTTTACAGTGTAGATGTACGTGCAGTGTAGCTGCCCTCGGTGTCAGTGAGTGAGCACTAGGAACTTGCACTAGGATCACGGGCTGTAGTCTTCAACCAGTATCTCTTGCACGGCCACGACTCTAAAGACAAAAGGTGGGACACATCTTATTCAACTTTAGCTGGTTATTAGGTAGCTGTCTCGTCTAATCAATCATCTAGATTCCTCTACATGAAGAGAGGAAGGCACCTCTAAAGAGAGATTTGTCCGACTTACCTAAAATGAGCTGAACTTCCTCTGGAGCTGCTTCTCTCTCAGTGATGCTGGCAGAGGGAGTGCAAGCAGTTAGCTGAGGTGGGACACCTGGAGGGGGATTTAGCTGCAGATTACAATTAAGTGTCTACGAGTGCAGGCTCTTTGTGGTGTGGACTGGTGTCTCAGCTCCTGCATACAGCCACTTGAAATCCCTCGGAGAATCTAAAGCACTTAGGGCTGACAGATATGCCAGAGCACCTACAGGAGACACCTGCCTGAAGCAGCAGCTGGAGGTCAGGAGGGGTACACTAAGACATCCCGAAGGCTGACGCTAGTTCCCATCTCCACATCTGCTCAGCTCTTCTTGCCTGGATGCTCCAGGAAAGTGCCCAGTGTCAGTGAGGCCACTGCCCTGCCTGCCCTGCTGCCACCCTCAGCTCCCAGCTCCCCTTCTAAAGCAGACCAAACTCTTGCTGCCCCCTGACACTCAAGGCAGTGATTTTGCCCACCAAAAAGTAAGAACTTCTGGCTGGGCAGCTCTTTACCTCCCCTGGCTGTATTGATCAGATCTCCACTGATGATGGTGGAAGCTTAGACACTTGTCTCCCATGGCAACATCTGTCACAGCTAAATTTAGGTGTCTTAAACCAAAGAGGACTTTCACTTTTACCATATAGACAGTCAGGGCTCAGTTCAGTTTCCCCGGCACAGGCATTCAGAGATGTCCCACCCTGTGGCAAGGCTGGAGGACAGACTGCAGGAGGAGTGGGAAATGCATGTCTTGCTGGAGCAGCGCTGGAGGCTGGGTGGCAGAGCCTAAGGGACCTCACGTGGCACCAGGTGCTCACAGTCAGGCAGCTGGATTCTGCCCTTCAAATCAACGGAAGTGAACCTCTCATGGGGGGCCTGATGTTCTGTTGCCTTGAACCTGTACGTTCTTCTATGCAAACTGAACATAAAATGCCGTCGCACACCCTGCTGCAGGGCAAAGTTAGAATGACTCTGTGGGGCCAAGCAGTGAGGAACCAGCCAGAGACCCACCACCCCAGCCAGGAGCCTTGGGCATCAGGTGTATCCTTGTGGAGGTGTTGAGGGTGGGATGGGATGGCAGCCCATGGGTGGGGGTCAGGATCAGGCCTGGTGAGGGGAACCAGGGTCAGACATGAGCCCAGGATGGACAGGTTCGGTCCTGGCCATGTACTCCTTTGGACACAGGGGTGGAGGATGCCCTCAGCCGTGATGGCGCTGAGCTGTCCCCAGCCCAGCAGCAGCCAGTGGCTGGGGCAGGGATGCGCTCCTGTCCCTGCTGCTGTCCCTGTGGCTCCTTGTATCTCGACAGCTCCTTTCCCAACCACCCGTGTGTGCCCACTGCTCCCTTTGAAACACCCGAGGAGCAAATTTCTGCCTCTAAAATTCACCTGCTGCTCCTTTTGAATTCAGTAAAGATCACTGCAAATTCATGGAATCTGCTTTCTCAGATGATAGACTCGCTTCAGATACATTTTGTTGTTATTGACAGAAATGACAGTATGTTATAAGGGCATGTAGTTATTTTATGCCCTGCATGATGATTTTTGGTTTTATATGTAAAAGGAATGTAAAACCCACCATCAGACTGCAAAATTTCCTACTGTGCGTTCTGCAACAGTTTTCTGTATGAAGATATTCCTAAAATAACTGTATGGATCCTGCATCTTATCCACAGCTGTATCAGGGGATGCGTAGGAGGTGTCAACAAAGCCAGTAGGTGAATTTGAATACCTAATCAGTGTAGTGGGAACTTTGTTAATTATTTGCAAGAATGTAGTTATTCTAAAATATGTTTAAGATACAGCTTCCGTGCTTAATTTTTGTTATGGTCTTATATTATAGGCAAGATAAGGGCAATAAGGAAATTTTCAGGACACCCACTGAAGGCACTTGCTTGTCCTTCATTAGGTCATTTTCTTATTCTTGTATGTGGAACAAAATGTTTGTTTTACTTTTTTATTAAAACTTTTTCTCTACCTCAGGATCCTGCTATCCTTCTGCTTCTTGGAAAGGAAAATAAGGGAATTTTTCAATATAATTCAAGAAATAAGACAAATTAATCAAAATATTTGGGTATTTAGACAGGAGATCATTTCAGTATTTCATGTAGGTATATAAACCTTAAGCTGTATTTGTAATGTAGTGTCTTTCAGTTTTCCTTCAAGATACAGGTTCTGAAAGGTAACCTGATCTTTATCTCTTTTTCAGGATAGGGCAGTTATGGTAACAGCCAATTTTGTAAGAAGGATAAGGTCTTTTTTGTGGTTTTAGGTCAGTAGAGAAAGTGATAAAAGCTTTCATAGCTAACTTGTCCTAATAAATGGATTTTTGAGAAAATTATTCAACTGTGCTGGAATTTTTCCTGTTTTTTAAGCAGTTTTTACAGAATTTTCCATATTAAAGGTAGTGTGATATCTTTTGAACTTATTTGACTCTAATTGCATCAAAACTGTTCTTCAAAAGTGGTCTGTCTTAGTTAATGTTTTATGCTAGGGAGGTGTGGAAGAGACCATTCTTGATTAATTTTTCTTCATAATTGCTAGCTTAAACAGGGCTTTTCCAAATTGATACTCTCTCCAGTTTGGATGTGAGTCTTCATTTAGACTTGATTGGCTCCACATTTTCAGTAAGGTCTTGCATCAGGTTAGAAGAAAGGATGTGTGAGATGGCAGTAAGTGAAATGCATGAAGTGTTAGAGCCAAGAAAAAGAAGGGGAAGCCTCAACTTTTGGGATGATGGCCACGTGGAGGAAGTAGTGGTAGCAGAAATCAGAACATGGGTTACTTGGCCAGCCTCTGGCCAGTGTTTCCCTACACCCCCAGGAAGCCCACAATGAGGAGTGGCCCCAACCAATGCTGTGATCTCAGTTCCATCTCCCACTCTCGGAGGACACAGCAGACAGGGAGAACTCACATTTTTTAAACTTTAAAAGAGTAATTGGTGCCAAAAAGTCTGGAGAGACCTGAAATTGCTACCTACAATTTCAGGTAAATGAGAATTTGTCACTTCCTAAGTGTGGTGTTTTCTTTTTGTTGGTATAGGCTACATTTAAAAAAAAATTATTTTCATGGTGTGCTTGGCACCGATATGTAGCAGTCATGTTGAATCATGCTATCTAGGTTTAATTCAAATTGAATTTTCTCTAACTAGCCTTAAGTATAATTTAAGTGTTTGCTCTTCCTGTTTGCCTAGGTTGAACTCATTTGTTTCCACATCTCTAGAGCAAAGGGAATCGAATCCATGCCACATTTCTTCAATAAAACAGCAATCTGTATCCAGTTACACTTCAAATGTAATTACTTTGTCTAGGGTAGGAGGGTGTGGAAGGACAGTATTACTTACAGGTGCGTCTCCAAAATGATTTTTTTCTAGCCTTTTCATTTCCATTTTCCCTCTTCTGCAGTTAGAGCAGCAACCTTTGAGGCACTACCGACAGTGTGGCCGTTCATTGCTCTGACAACTCCTTTTGCCTCCTGATTCCTTCTGTGTATACTTTTTATGTGGAAAAAGTCCTCCTCCTTTTCCTGTGCTAGAAAACCTTTCTACTTGTCTTGCTGTGTTCAGCTGGAATTTGATCAATAATCAAAAACGTATTTTTTCCTAACCCAAGCTTTAACACTGAAACAATGAAAACAAGTCCTCCCCCCACCCCCCAAAAAAACCAACCACAAACCAACCCCAAAACAAACCCAAACCCACAAACCCAAAGCAGGAAATGTATTTAAGCAGTCACATAGCCTAGGGGAAGGTTAGGAGAAAGTAGAGGCTGGCTTACTTGGCTGAAATACATGCTGGCTTTGAACAGAGGGGCTGTGTAGAAGGTCTTATGGGCTCTATGCAGTGGCGGTTTCTCTGCCATGTAATGGAATGTAATCCAACATGCTCTGTCACATGAACAAAATTGACAACAGCATGTATGTGCAACAGGTCGTGAGACTGGGAGTAACAGGAAGGGGCTGCAGGAAAGGGAGAGGAAAAGGAGGCAGCAGGTAACAGACCGCTAGAACAACTTCTCCAGCTCCCAACCTGCCCCTGCCAACACTTCTGGGTTTTTTTGCAGCAAATGGATTAGTCTTCAGGCTGGCTGGCTCTAACCCAAAGACTCTAAGTCAAATGCTCCTGCTATGCATCATCTGCAGAGATGCTCAGAAGGTCAATAAGGCAGGCAGTTTGGTACCTGTATTCATAGCCCCTGGTCCCTGATTGCAGCCTCTCATATTGAGACTCCCAAGGAAACTTGTTCCGATGGCACGTCAGGGTAGATCGAAATTCTGCCTGGATATAAGAAAAAAATTATTCACCATGAGTACAGTTAAACATTGGAAGAGGCTGCCCAGTGAAGCGGTGGCATCTCCCTCACCACAAGTGATGTACTCGAGACATGGCTTGGTAGAGCCCTTGATAACCTAATCTGAGGCCCTGCTTTCAAAGGGCAGTTGGACCAGGTGATCTCCAGGGGTTCCTTCTCACCTTGGCTTCTGTATGCTTTGCAGTTGCACTATAATCTTTCTGAAGGAGGGACAGAACTGTCCAAGTGGAAGGAATAGACCAGGAAGAAATTAGACCAGTGAAATGAAAGGGAAAATATTGCTGTGTGACTACAGGCACGGGATGAACTGTAGGTAGAAGAGAGACGTAGCTGCGCACAGAGCAGGGTTCCGATCTAAATACGACATTTCACTGCCGATAATAAAAAAAAATATTACCTGAAGTTAAAGTAAAAGCTGCTTGATAGGACTGAGCCTCCTGCATCACCTAATTAGTCTCTATAATCTCTTGCTCTTTAGATGCTGACTCTGTCATGGCTGATGCTTGTAGTTGCAGCAAGACCAGATGAAAAATTAGAGAATGGAGGGAATGCACAGAGAAATACTGCAATCTTCCCATAGAGAGTGCATGTCATGGAAACTGCTTTTGATTATATTGTCCCATTGCTCATGTTGAGACTAATACCTAAAAATAGAAATCCCATTAATAAAGATAAATAAGTGGCATGTTTTACACAACCAAATTAAATGTATGAGTCTTAAGAAAAGAACCTTGTAACAATGTTAATTCATTAAACTACAGGTGGTCTCACCATGAGGGCATTATATCATAGTGTCACTTATTAATAATCTTTTCCTGTCACTTCTGAATTAAATAATTTATAGAGATCCTGTGCATTTCCTCTGCTGATTAACCAACTTGCTATTACATACTGCTGGAGGAGGTAAAAGCCCTGAATATTATCAAGCGATTTCTCACTTATCTGAATTGCATCCTGTTCTTCCTTTTCATGTGTCCTTTTGCCTTGCGGGTAAACTACAGCTGGCAATAGGCTTAGTAATGCATGCTTAGATTTAGACAACAAAGACATTTTCATTTTAAAATATAAAAGATTTCAGAATTACCTCTTTCTTCATCTAACTGCCAAATTCCAAGAGCAGGATCTCAGGCAGGTGTAAGTCTAAACAACTGCTATTTAAGCCAGTAGATCAATGGCAGCGTATCCCTGCTGAGTGGCTGTCTGTGCTCAGCTTACAGCTACAGGCACAAGCACAGCATGAGAAGGGAGCGGGAAGTGAGATGTTAGTGGGGTCCAGAGGCAATTTTTTATTTGAAAGTTCAAATGAGTTTGTAACAGCCCTGAAATTACACCATGCTCAGGCTGATGGACCTAAAGCAGCTTGGAGTTCTAGGGTGAAGTCCAAGGCAAAACTTCCGTGGGCTTCACCCATGACCTATTCATTGAATTACAGTCTGGATGCTGCCAGCCACTGTTCTGCCACTCTTCTCCCAGCTATTTGTTCCATTCCCACTTCCACATGCAGTTGGCTCCAGTTTCTCTTGCTGTGGCTTCCTCATCCCAGCTTGAGACTCGCTGTCTGTAGTCTAAATAACTTCAAAGCGCCTACTAAACCCCCATTTTTATATCCAAACAGGTTCCTTACACCTTCATTTCCCTGGTCTGGTTCTTGTCCTTTGCATCTCAGGCAGGGAATTTCTACTCCTTTACACTACCGAAAGGCTATGTCTGCATTAGCAAATACTGCGGCCTGATGGGAGCAGAGCTTTGGAGTGAAATGGTATGTGTTCAGGACCCCGTGTCCACCCCATAAGCATTTCACGGGATTTCACTTTGGACAGCCTTTCACGGGCAGGACCCTCCTTTACTTGAGAAGCATATCTCCCCTTAAAAATTTCACTTTGCAGGAGTGCGACCCATGCACTGTGTGACCACTCCACAAAGTGAAGCAAAGCACCGTACGTGGTGGACAGACAGGGGATTTGCTGCAAGAGTGCGCTCCTCATCCAAACAATAGTAGATAAACCTATGGTGATTCAGGGGAGAAAGGTGTCTCTGACAGTGACAATACATTGGTCCCTGGCAGTCCAGAAAACCAACTGCAGGAAAATCCCTGCTCAGCATCTATAGCCTGAGCTGGAGATACCTAGTGCCACAACTTGTTTAGACAATTCAGGTACCAAATACTAACAAATCTTTACTGGGCATGTGTGAATAAAGATTCTTCAGTGTTTATAAATGTATCAGAGAAGCATGTCTGATACAAGGAGAAAATGTCTCCTCCAAGCCAGGGCTCTTGAATTTCTCAGTGTTACATTTCTTTCAACTTCAAATGTTATTTCAAAATGATAACTTTTCCCTAAGATTATTCTCATAAACACCTGAAACATATGTACTGAATTTAGGGAAAAAAAAAAAACAACCGAGGGTAAAGCAGATACCTGTGGAAAATATGAGTCAAAACCTGAAGTTTGTTAAAGAGGTAAGCATTTATAAGCTCTTAAAAAAGATTTGGGAAACATCCTCTGGAAATCACCCCATCAGGTATCTCTGTCCAGAGTCTGAACTTCATATTGATGTTCACAGTATAACATGACACTTGGTGCTTGTAGTTAGCCTCGAAATAACCAAGGTTAATAAATGTCAATCAAGACTGTAGAAATCCCACCAGGTTATTTTAAACTTTATGTTGCCTAATGAATTGCATAACCTGTTGTGGTGGATGGACACCTGTGGAAGGGGCTGTGTCCCAACAGCTTTCCTGCTTTCTCCAGCTCTTGTGAACTCATCTCATGACAGTTTTAGTTTTCCTGGCTGTCAGGGGCCCGAGCGCATCCCCCACTGTGGGCACTGGCTGCCAGGCTCGGGGCAGCTCAACGCCAGCGCAGATGAGAGCAGCTCCTGGCTCCATGGCCATGGGGGTGATGTGGCCAGAACTGAGCCTGACCATCCTGGGCATGTCTGACCCCCATTACCCTCACTGGCCCTGATCCTCGCCCCCCATCCCAGCCTCAGCCCATCCCCAGGGAGATGCTCGATGCCCAGGGCTGGGGCTGCCCCTGTGCCCCCAGCTGTTGGTCTCCTAACTGTGGCAGGACGGGAAGGGGTGCCAGGACCTACCCTGCCATCCCACCACTCCCCAGGGAGCCCCTGCAGTGCCCTGGCACTCCCCAGCTGGCGTCTCTCCTACGAGCTGCATCAGAGATACGCAGGGCTGGGGACCATGTCCATGACTCTCCTGACCCACTTGTGTTGTTAGGAGGAGACCCAATCCAAGCGACACCCCATTATCAGGCAGCCTGGGCACTCCGGGCCTCCCTTTTTCCCCTGCCAGCCTTGCTCAGCTTGGCAGAGAGACCCTGAACTACCACTGTCAAACTCACAAGGCCACTTGTGACCGAAAGGAGATGGGGAAAGATCATCCCTGTCACCTCTTTATCAACAGTGATGACACATTTGAGGAAACTGCCACTCGTCTCCAACGAGGTAGCAAGAAATCCATGAATTATTTATTAGTTCAATTAGTTGACATAGGTGAAGAGTGGTGAGGGCTGTAAAATAATTACTTATTGATTTGCCTTTTCTTCCTCGAACTGCTTCACGATTTTGGTGTGAGACAGCAAAAGCACAAGGGCTCGAGAGCCCACTCGCTATCCCTTCTGGTTACAGTGGAGCTGGCATTACAAATAATGAGGCTTCAACTCCGGACATGTCCAAATATTGGTGCTGGCACAACAGATGGAATAACTTTATTTGCTACAGCACAGATGCTGTTACCCCATTATTTTCTACAGTCATGTTAAGCAACAATCAATAACTCTCTGTCTGCTTGTGGCATTTGGAAATCTCCGGGGACTACTTATGACACCAATTTGTTATTCCCACTTGCCATTAAATCATATACAAAATGCCCCGGACCTTCAAAAGGTGGCTACTTCTTGGGTATTTTTTTTGAATATTAAAAGGGGGATAATTTTTGTGCATATTAATACTCATAAAAAAAAATCAAGACAACTTCAGAAAATGACAGACTATGACACTCTTATAAAGAAGAAAGCAGGGCTAGTAGCATATTTTTAGATCATTCAGAATCCTGCACAGGTTCAGTAAACTTCTACAGTTACTTCATTTTTGTTGCTACGTTGGTAATTAGCAATGTTGGTTACAGTTTGCCTATATCATGAGGTCGTCAGATAGGAGACAATCTGAGACTGCTGCTTGTGGTGGTGTACATGTCACAAACACTCTGTTGTTGAATTGCCACTGTAGATCACTGCTCTTGGCTATGGGAGCTCTTCGCTGAACCCTTTAAGTGTTTTGAAATTTAAAGTAAATTGCAAAACAAATACAGACCAAATGATGAGCTACTTCAAGTAAATCAGAAGCTTTAATAACATTATTGGAAACAAACAAATCAAACCACCTTCTAATCCTGGTGGAAACTCATATCCTAGGGTAATGGTGTGACTAAGAATTTGTACCATGGCTCAGGACTTCTTGCGTTTTGAAGCACAACAGTTCTCGAATTTTTTGACTGTTGTCAAACTGTAAGTTAGAGCATGACATATATACTGTCGTTAGTCATCACAGTCTGTGGTCAGGAAAATGTCAGGTCCACTCAAAATCCCTTCTCAGCATAGAAGAATTTCTATCATAGGACTAGCCTGCAGCGGACAAAAGCGGATGTGACAAGCACTGACATTTAAACCTTGAACCAAAGTTACAGGTTTGAAGAGAGGAGCATGATTTTCATTAGCTGGTGACTACCATCTATTCTACCACATATTTGCTGGCTACTCAGACTCCTAGATTCAGGTAGCATAGGTCTGGGTGTTTTTCTGTACCGGATGGAGAACTATCCTCATCAGATTCAGCAACTTGTTTGAGCAAAAGATAGCAAGGTGGATTCTCCCCGCCGGCTTTACAGCATCAGCAGTGTCATTTTTCTTGGTGCTATCGTTGCTGAGGTGCACATGATAAATGACCGCCTTGTATCCAGCACTGTGAGGCATTAACCACGGCCAGCAGGAGGAAAATCAAGCTCAGGATCTTCCGTGACAGGTTGATCCTGGCTAGCAACTAAGCCCCCACCCATCCGCTCGCTTGCTCCCTCCCCTCAGCTGGATCAGGGAAGGAATCGGAAGAGCAAAAGTGGGAAAACTGCTGGGTTGAGTTTAATACAGTTTAGTAAGGGAAGGGAAGAGAGAAAAAAAATAAAATAAAGTGATGCAAAGGCAATCATTCCCACCATGCCCAGCCAGTCTCTGAGCAATGGCTAGTTTGGAAAGCAGCCAACTGAAAACTGGTCTTTCCAGGTTTTATTGCTGATGTTATATGGTGTGGAATATCCCTTTGGGCAATTTGAGTCAGCTGTCCTAACTCTGTCCCCTCCCAGCATCTTGCCCATCCCCAGCCCGCTCCCTGGGGGCCAGAGTGAGGAACTGAGAAAGCCTTGATGCTGTGCAAGTGCTGTTCCGCAATAGCTAAAAGATTGGTGTGTTACCAACACGGGTTTAGTGACAAATCCAAACCACAGCACCGTCCGAGCTGCTATGAAGAAAGCTAACTCCATCACAGCCCGACCCAGCACAATTTCATACCAGTGCTTGCTTGTGAAATACTTGGACGGAGATTCTGGTTCACCTTCAGCTCTCCCGCTCTCCTCTTGCAGGGCCAAATAAGAGCTTGACCAGAAGCAGCTGAGATGGGTCTGGAGATGAGGTTTGTAGAAATCATGTTTGTTCCTGTCTTGTCTGGTGACTCTGTTGTGGTCCTGCTCAAGGTGAATGTCACTGTGAAGCAACACTAGAACATTTCCATTTGCTTAAAGAAAAAATAAAAAGACAAAAAAAAAGAGGAAAAAAGCAGAGCTAGGAAATTACACATAAAACCACCGAGAAGAAAACTGTGGTTGAAAGCTTCAAGCACTGAAAGATACAAAATGACATGATTAGGTTGCCTATATGATCCTTGTACAGGGGAATATCACCCCCTCCTTGTTTGCCCCATGACTGTCTTCAGTTCCACAGTCATACACCACTTTCTCCACAGGCAACTTTAATTCAAGCATTTTCTTAAGTGCTTGCTTGTGCAACATTAATGTTCTCTGCAGTTTGCCTTTAACACAGTGTGGGTGACCTATAGATATTTGCAAGAGGTTTTTTACACTTTTTGTTTCTTTCTCATTTCAATAAAACATATTTTCAGGAAACAGAATAGAAGAGCATTGTGTTAAGCAGGGTCAGAATGAGAAATGTCAAGATCTTATTAAAAAGCATTCGTAGTCTGGGCATTCAGCTCAGCCAGTGGGTCTCCTATTTTTTTCTTACAATCTGTTTGGGAAGGGAGCTTCTTCAGCAAGTAAATGCTAGCAGGAAATTAGGGGAAAGTTTCCAGCAGTTAAGGGTTCTTATGTTCAAGTGTTATTTTGAAAATATTTCTGGTTAAGTGCTAACACATTTTCAAGTGTCATTTATCAGGTATGATGGCATTTCATGTGGGAGGTGAGCGTACACCAACAACAGTACTACTCCTTCAGCCTGACACATATGTTCATTTTGTGTGCTGGAGCAGCGTGGTTTTACGGGCACCTTGTCAATACCTACGTTGGCATCATTCACAGGATAATCCTATGGGGATTGTAAATTTAATTACTGTCAGAGTGCTTAGAGGCATTTTTGCACATCAAATCAAAAATACATAAATAAATAAGGCAAACTTCTCTCTTCAGCGAAGACACCTTCTACCAGCAGTGGCTCCAAGGTCTGCCCTTAGGTGCCTGCCAGCTCCCCAGTCCCCATCCATGGATCTGGATACAGGAGTAGAGCCCAGCCACATCAGTAGCCACATTAGTTTCTGAATGCTCTGTAGACACAGCAAATTTTGCCAAATCACAGGGACGAAGCAAACATAGCTGCTAGTAAATACATTTGGTCCGGAAAGGGAGTTCTGACTGGCTGAGGGAAAAGGTCAGGAGCAGCCTTCAACAAGACCATCCATCCAGGTGGATGTTTGACAGACCTTAGTGTACTCCTGGGAGGGATTACTTGGCTGTTGCAGGAGAGCTTCCCCTGGGGTCTTTGCTTTGTTTTTCCTGCAGTGGCAAAGGACAGTCTTTGCATCATTCTGCCCACTACCTTTTTCCTCAGTTATACTGAAAGTCCTTCTGATGTTGACACCATGGCCTTTTTCTTCTTGACAATTTTTTCTTATGCAGTTTAGGAGCTGGTAGTAGTGAGGTGTCAAAGGTCTGAGCAAATACATGACTTTTGCCTTCTTCTGTTCTGACTGTACCCTCAGCATTGGCCTGTGTGGAGCACCAGAGAGCCAGTAAGTTTATCCATCCACTAGTGAGTTAATGTGCTTTTTTTTATTCTGCTGCTTAGTTAGTTATAAATCATGGCTAGCTTTACTAAGTTAATATTGACACAGCACTTTGAACAAGCAAACCTTTGTAACAGTTAACGCTTCTAGCACACTGTATAAAGCAATATCAAAGGTGACGCTGAATAATCTGTTTTTCCTATTTTCTTGCTTCTAAATGTCTTTGTTATCTTCTGCGGACTCAAGGTTCTCGAATAAGGATAATCTAAATATAGAGGCATTTGATAATGTTCAAAATTAGGCCTACACGACTAATTGATGGCTGGCAAAATGGGGAACAAATTGTGTTCAAGTTGAACCATGTGTAATTGTCCTCCTTTTGTTTGCACAGAACGGTAAATCCTAACCATCTCGGTGGCGGTAGCTCCTGTTTTGATCATTAACTCAGGGGAAAGAGCACTCACTGCCACAATATGGGGCATGCTGGGTTGGCTTTAAGCCCCACAAAGCAGTTTTGAAGCCCGTGTTTCTCAACGTCTCGGACAGTGTTTTAATCCATGGATTTTGTAAGGTGGAGGGACAGGCAGGAGAAAGTGGGAAGAGAAAAGGTTCTCAGTCACTCCTGTTCCTATTATCCTGCTGTGTACAAATAATGAAATACCCATGCAAGCAGGAGCTAAACCCAGAAGACTTGCCACCCTGTTGGGACAACCTGTCTCTTGACTGCCCGCCATGGGAGTTTCTTGGAAACCGGGCTGCTATGCAGCCTCTGCCTCTAGAAACACTTACTGCAAAAACAGACCAGCCTGAAACTCCCCTGTCTCCCAGTGGACACCCTGGCTACCTCCAGCAGACTGCTGTCAGGTGGTGCGATCACAGCTGGGAGCTCTTTAGGACATTGGGCAAACGTATGCAGAAAGTGACTATTGTGCCTCGTGTTTAGGCTCGTTAGGGAGGTGAAAATTATAGGACTTTTTTTCCCCCTCAAAAAAAAAAAAACAAACCAAGCAGTTAAGTCAGTAGGACTTTTCTTGCCTTCTCCATCCTCTGTTCCTTCCATTTGGGGCCCGACATTTAGGACACTTTCTGGATTCAGCTCCTGTCATACAAAGGAGATAATTGCAGTCAAGTCTTCCATGTCCAGAGAAAGAAGAATTCCCTTTAGAGATCCCAGTCTAATTGATTAAAGACTAGTGTAAAAGCACTATTTATAATTTTAATTTTAAAAATGTTGTGACCACAGACCTTTCCCTTCTCAGAAAAGCCAGCTCTCACCATTGTCCTGGTTTGAGGTAAAACAGGACCCATTTTCTGTTTTGTAATTTTACTTTGCAGCTAAGCCTCTTCTAACTAACTGAAATCTCTGAAATTAACAGCAAATTGTGCAGAAACCATTCGCTCTCAGAGTGATAAGACATGGTTAGTTGTAATTTATGCAAGGGAATGGTATGCAGAGAGGCTCCTGCTTATACTTATTGCTGTAACACCCAAGGGGAGCCAGCTTTGTTATTTGTCCCATTGGGGGGTCAGAAGAGGAAAAGCTTAGAGGGGTCCCACCTGTGGGGAGGAGCGGACAGGACAGGTGACCCAAAACTGACCAACAGGGTGTTCCATCCCATCTGCCTCATGCTTAGGATAAAATCTGAGGGATCAAAAGATCAGACCTTTTTCTTCAATGGCTGGTGTCCAAGGAGGACTCTTCATCTGCCTTTGATCCCAATCCGTGTATTCCTGAATCCAGCTCCAGAATCCAGTTCTTGTCCATCGGTGAGTCCAGTCTGGGACTTTCCCCATGCCTGCTGGTGATGCAATCATCATCCTGGGAGCTTGATATGGTTTTGTATATACTGTATATATTTCATTATTTTCCTTTTTAAATAATTTTATGAATTTATTAATATTTTCATTAAACTAGTTTAGTTTTTTTCTGAACTCATAAGTCTCTTTCTCTCCCTCCCTCTTCTCCTTGGAGAAAGAGATGGGGGAAGGCATCTGTCGTTTGCTTCACTTGCCAGTCTGGCCCCAACCACGGCAACCATATTACCTGGTGTNGTGATAAGACATGGTTAGTTGTAATTTATGCAAGGGAATGGTATGCAGAGAGGCTCCTGCTTATACTTATTGCTGTAACACCCAAGGGGAGCCAGCTTTGTTATTTGTCCCATTGGGGGGTCAGAAGAGGAAAAGCTTAGAGGGGTCCCACCTGTGGGGAGGAGCGGACAGGACAGGTGACCCAAAACTGACCAACAGGGTGTTCCATCCCATCTGCCTCATGCTTAGGATAAAATCTGAGGGATCAAAAGATCAGACCTTTTTCTTCAATGGCTGGTGTCCAAGGAGGACTCTTCATCTGCCTTTGATCCCAATCCGTGTATTCCTGAATCCAGCTCCAGAATCCAGTTCTTGTCCATCGGTGAGTCCAGTCTGGGACTTTCCCCATGCCTGCTGGTGATGCAATCATCATCCTGGGAGCTTGATATGGTTTTGTATATACTGTATATATTTCATTATTTTCCTTTTTAAATAATTTTATGAATTTATTAATATTTTCATTAAACTAGTTTAGTTTTTTTCTGAACTCATAAGTCTCTTTCTCTCCCTCCCTCTTCTCCTTGGAGAAAGAGATGGGGGAAGGCATCTGTCGTTTGCTTCACTTGCCAGTCTGGCCCAAACCACGGCAACCATATTACCTGGTGTCTGAGAGGTCTCATAGGCTTCTGCCCAAAGACCTAGAAGGCAGCACCATGCCAGAGTAGGAAAGGGAAGAAATCCAATAGACCTTGAGATCAAGAGAGTATTTCCATCTGTTTCAATGGATCTTGGATCAAGCTTCAAGTGATGTTCATTTGTCACATTTATGAACATTTCACCACTTGATTTATGCATGAAAGGAATATACTTAAACCCTGGTTGTTATACAGCATGAAAAGTATACTGAATTTAATGGGTCTGATTTTCTTCTCTGTTAGTATAAATTCTTGCTGGTTGTAAGCCTAGTGATATCACTGGTACTATACACATACCTCATTGATGCAAAAGAATGAAGAATGAGGCTTGTGGAGTGATTTATATTATCTGAGGACAAAACTGGTGTGCTTTATTTTAAAAGTATCACAGAAGTTCCACTTGTCTTTAATTAATAAGTCACTTGCATTCAAGCATTCATCAGAAGCAGCCCCGGAGGAAAATTTTGAATAAGTCTGTTATCGTCTCTACATCTTACATGCATAAACATTTGATGATATAAACTGTTCTGGCAATTAGCATTTAATACATGTAACACTAGTATATATATATTTTTCAAGTAATGACATTGCTGTTATCTTTTAAGGATAGTCACATTTGTTTTCCTTTTTCATTATACCCCAGTCTGATATTTTTGTTACCCCTTTTCAGGTTATGTTTCTGTTTTACATTTCTACTATATATTCAGGTGCATCAGAACAGACAAGGCATAAACCATAACATTTTACTTGTATTTACTTAGATAAGAAAGAAATTATAAATATTTATCAGTCCATTCCAGTATTTTGCTAAACGCAAACTCAGAAGTCCTTTTTTTAAAGGGCAAAGTAGTGAAAACCTTGTAAAAAGGTCTTGGTGCTGCTGGCCTAACTGTACTTTGCATTCCTTTGTTGTTGCTGTCTCTGTTTTCCTTCTCCTTGCTTTCCTTCCATGATGCAGTTTCTTTTCTCTATGGTGGTCCCCAAACACAGCATTTTAGTGCAAGGTCCCCAGAAGATGTGAGTATTTTAACACTCAGCATCTTGGAACCGACAGGCGGCGTCAGCAAAAGTCTGTATGCTCGGCGTCAGGGCAACAGGGGACTTGGTTTGAGTTTTGTAGGCATTATTGGAGTAATAGTCTGTAAGGAAAATGTTAAGGAGGGCAGCAGTAGGAAGCACGTTAAAAGATCTGGGCAAGATCTAAAAAGCATTGTCCCAGAAGATCTAGGATTGCAGGAATCTTCAGCTTGATGTGACTCAGAAATGCTAGCAGGATAAGTGAGGATTCCGGACAAGAGGTCAAGAAATACGATCTTAAGAGCCATACGTTGACTTGCAGTTGCTAAATGGCAATCAAAGTCTCAGTCCCGGCTTTCTTTGCAAAATCCAATTTCCTGTCATTTCTTTTGCAAGCTTTGAAAAGTCCTGGTGTTCAGAGTAATTTTAATTCAGCATTCTAATAACATTTCACACATGAGCAGAAACTAGCCCCTGTGAGGAAAGGAGTTAGGCTCTGATGTTCGATGAGGCAAAAGTTTTTGAAAGGTTTACTTTTTTCCACATATACTTTGAAAAAGCTGGTGAGGCCTTTCCTATCCATTGCATGTCTTTTACACTGGCCAGGGAGCAAACAAACAATCTGAAGAAGCTGCAGATTTATTTTTTGTAGAGTTGCATGTTGGGAGTTTGCAAATAAAATAGTTATTCAAATATCAGGAATAGTTCCTGAACATCATGATGATGTGTGAGAATTGTGAAACTGGGTTTGAGTAAGGAGTCAGCTCAGGAGGGAGTCCTAGAGGACTTACTAACTTCAGGACACAGAGTCACCTGCTTCCTTTACTCAGAATTTCTGTAGGTGTAAGTAAGAACAAAGTCTCCCCAGTAATTTAAAAGGCAGATTAGGGCTGAATGTGCCCAATGAATGTGGGAAGCTTTGTGTTTGGGTTGGGAGAAAAGCAGTGAGGACTTGCACAGACTGCAACAGATAGGTCAGTCTTCACACCTCCAGCCCTAGGTGGCAAAGAGAAAACCATTAGATCACTGGAAGATGTTACAGATGTATTTGAAGTAAAGGTCACTAATTTGATTTATTTCTGTTGGGTACCGAGCATTTTCTCTTCCAGAAGTAAGTATTGCAAAAGTCAGATTGAGCCTTTCAGGTGTACGTATGGTTCGTCGTTCTGAGAAAGATCAGAGCAAGCAGCAGCTCCTCTTCTTGAAAGACATCAAGACACAGAAAAGTTTCTATTAAGACTCGTTCTGCAAAGTTATACCTAGACTTTGAGCAGACTATTTTCAGATGTAAACAGAAAATTTTTTCATACAGGAAAATTCTCAATCTTTCAGGTGGTTTAAGATATGTTGAGCCAGTCTGTAGACAAGCGCTGTCTCATGATAAACCAATGCTATAAACCATTTTAAATTGAGAACGTAATAGGATTACTTACTATGATTACGTTTATTTTTTCCACCAGCAAATGAACACGAAACTTCTTACCATTTTTTTTATTCAGATGGAGCTACACAAATTAAGAACTAACAGTGCAGGATGTAGTCAATTTGATGTAGTTGGAAGAGGTTTTTTACTTCTGCTGTCGACTAAATAAACATTTATTAGCACAATTCATGAAGTATGGAGTACTTTGTATGTCAATAGTTACTCTGGTTATTTAAAGTTGTAACTCCAGTACTGCCATTTTGTAACATTAAAATAATGAGTGACATTAAAATGGTGAACTGGAAATGTGCCCATGATTTGGTATATGCAGAAACAAAATTTATGAGAATGTGATGAGAGGTAGAAAAATCAGTTCAAGAGAAGTATATCTGTAAACTGGCAAGTGCTTTTTCATGTAGAGATTAAGAAATTTTGTACAGAGCATACAAAACTGAGTGTTGCGAGCTGCTTGATGTTAACTAGGTATCTATGCTAAATACATATGGTATTTAGGGCCAAATTTAAAATCTGTCAGGCACATAACTTATAGCTGTGCCCCAGCAGGTTGTGAGTACATCAGACCTCATTTGCTGGGCAACTGTGGAGTCTATTGCAAATCCAAGAATCATTTCAGGAATAGGGTGAAAGGTTCCAAATCTCACTCGTACGGATATTTATGCCAGACAGAGTACATATAAAATGCTAATAGGTCAGGGTAGTAGGGACATATTGCCACTGATGTATATTACCAAAATTTTACTGTTTTCAAGGTTGTCTCTCACTTGGCTTCTCTTGGCTGGAGCCTCCGTGCTGGCCCCATAGTCTGCTTCCATAGTTGGCCATTAAGGAGTAAAATAGTGAGCTGTTATTGCTGGCAGGATTGTTGATACAGAGAAACTAGGTTTATCTTGTTCTCTTTGGGTTAAAAGACACCATTTCATAGAGTCTGGAGGCTCTATGGTTTGTTGATGATCAATGTATACCAAAACCAACCAAGAATTACACTGGTTATGACTTTTAACTGGAAGAAGAGAAAAACAAGCTCATCTCTGCTTGCAGAAATCCATGCAGGCATATTTGGCTGTTTGATGATCTGCCTCTTGTCTCAGTGGAGTTGATCTCATTAAAGCTGAACTTCCTCTTTGTCACTTCATTCTTTTTCCTTCAGACTAATACACCCTCTGAATGAATGATGCCCAGAGGTGCTATCAGAGTCCACCCAAAGGCAGTTGTTATGGTACAAGTTTCATTCTGGTGGGAACTCATCCACCTTAGAAAATTGTAGCTCATGAGCCATCCTAGTAGAGTTACAGTGACAAGATTATCCTAGCGTAGTTACGCTTGGGCTGATGGAAAAGTGCAGATAGCTGGAGAACTTGTTCTGAATCTGAAAACAGAAGTAGGTTGCACTTCGCCCAGCTATCTTGAGCACGGCCAACCTACATCTGTGTATGAGGATGGGCTGGTCATGAGTCCACGCTCATCAAAAATCTAACCTCTTGGTTTTTACATATGTACAGGGTAGAGCAGGCCAAATAACATTATTACTGGCACTATTTTAGTTTATATTATTCCATTAAGTAGTGGCACAAAGTTCGGTCTGTCAAATGAAACCTAACTGGGTCTTTAGTGGGAGCAAACCATTGTCTCTCCATAGAAGCTGATGGGTTCATGCTAATTTACATCGCTTAGTGGGTGTCCCACAATTCACTGCTGACCTCTCCAATCTGCCCAAATCTTTGACACCTTGTGCCTCCTATAGTCACTTAAAGCTGCACTGAGGGGGTAGGTTAAGATAAATCATTTTTCATTTACTTGGCACTCAGTGGGCACAGGTTCTGAAGGAGCTTTGAGATCCCTGAATCCTAACGAATTTCTGTAGAATTTGGACATCTGCCTCCCACAGGCTCTTTTGATTATCGTTTCCATAATGTCTCAGTCAGATGTAAGGGCAAAGAGAGTGGGGCCTAGAATTGGCTAAGAACTGCAGTAATAACTTAAATGACTTTGAGTGAGGTAAATACTAAATATAAATTTCCAGTTTGAGACAGAATCCACTGACAGCACCATAATCTGAGATCCTTTCATCATGCATGATTATAAGCACTCATTGGCATCAGGCACCTATCTGTCACATTTATAGTTAGAAGCAGTGGAGGCAGCTGACATCTGACAGGGATGAGGCAGACCTGACAGGCACCCCCATCTTGGCTTGCTTCTCCTCTCCTTTTCATTCCTGCCTTTCAGAGGCTGGTACGACACCTCCTCCCTACGGCACAGGCTCTGCCTGCCCCGGTCTCACTGCCACTGGAGGCAAACATGCCTTTATGGGATGACTTCACGAGCTCACAGCTGTCCTGATGGTGGGTCTTTGAAATGGGCAAGTAATTCCTCCAAGAGCAGAAACCCGTTTCAGACAGGGCACACGCACATTCTATTTCCTCACAGTCAGGGACTTCTTCGCTGTCTGGGTACCCTTTAAAAACTCAGTGGTGGTGAATCCTTCCCGAATCTGGGCTTGGTAATATGGATTGCTGTGGCTGTGTGTATTTAGCAGAGTGTGACGATCCTTCCAAACCAAGCTGGGTGCCAGATCTCTGCCGTGAGGAACATGCCGTCTATGAGCTGGTCAGTCCTACAGAAATCAGTCCTACATTATCAGAGAAGAAGATGAATAACCAAATAGTGACTAAATAAGTGTTTTAAGCTCCGTTTCTTTTTCATTCCTTGAAGAGGATAACGTCTGCCTGCCCTTCTCCTGGCAAAGCTCACCCCTTCCCTCGCACTTGTTTACTGCTGAAAGTATCACTTTGGTGGAGGTCATTGTCCATCCACACCCACTCTATGCTGATTCACTCCCTTCCCATCAGCAAATGGAGAAAAAAATCAGCTCAGGAGCTGATGGTATCCTGTTCCCTGAACACAATGAATATGATTATAATAGTTCCTGACACTGCTGAACATATGTATAAAACTGTCTGTAAAATAGCTTCAACAAAACAAGGGAGCACAGTGAATATGGTCAGTAGTGAATGAACGAATGCCCAGATCAACATTTGTTCTATTTGCAGGATGTCCCTTCATTTTTGTTAAAACTTGCTACGAAAAGGACCAGGAATTTCTAACAGTTTACTTCACTCTATTAGACCGATGCTGTCTAAAGCTGAGACTTGTTAATAAAATTTGCCTTTGGTATCTTACTTAGTCTTCTGAACAGCTATGCCACAACCATGACCCTTTTATGATCTTCTTATTGCTGAAACAAGGAAACACAGTATCCTCTTATTTTCTTACACCAGCATAAAATAACACCACCATTGAAAGCAGCGGCACAACTTGGCCCATCAACATTTTGTGAGTTTTGAAAACAGCAAGGAGTTGAAAAGAAGTCCGTTGTCTCCAGCTTTAGTAGAGGAACTTTATCTATCAGGCAGCTGCCGTAGTCTACCTGCAGTTGATTGATGTTAGCTTAATAATGATGATCGATTAGATCATCAGTGTCATCCTTAGAAAGAATGTACTTTAGCTAATGACATCAGTTGACTAATAGATTCCTGTTTAAATGTCAAGGGGCCAGAGAAAGACACTCTGCTAAGTACTTACATTATACCTATTGAAAAAAATCACATCAAGTCTACCTTACAAAGGACTTTTGTGCCATAGTTATAAAACTTCTATTTCCTCTACTACTGACAAGCAAATTTTGCTTGAGATTACAACTATGTAACGCTGAGAGTTACTCCATTTGTCTTCAAAGTTTGGCTCAGTTGTTCTGGAAACCACCAGATCTGAATCACTGAGCTATAACCTGAACGTTTCTTTCCCTGCTGTCATTACAGAGGACACATCTCCAGCCCTGAAACCAAAGGTGTGGAAGGTGGGTCCTTTGTCCGCTGCTGTCTCAGAAAAATACGTTTTGGGTTGAGTTTCCTCTTCCAGTGTGTTTGCTTTTTGGAGAAACTCAAGTTCCCTTCTTCTAATTATACACACTTCCTATGAAGGTCTTGAGAATCTCTGGCATCATTATTGCTGTAAACAAACTGCATTTCCCCTTGCCCTCAAGCAGAAGATTCTGAGTAAAGCTTACACTAATGTTATGCACAAGTTAATGACTCCAGTATGCTACATTATGCTATGAAGTTTTCAAACATAATACCCGATTGATTTTTAAATTAGCATTCAAGGAAATACTTGCTTAATGCAGACTTAAGAGTAGGTAAACATGAATGGGAATGTTATTCGATTACTACCTTCTGTATGGGTTTCCTATGGAGAGGTACAATTTATGACAAGGTGTGATTCATGTATTCATCTAATATAAGGAGGTGGTTGAATGAAGGATGTAGTATTCTATGTAAGTTGCGTGATTGCACAGTAGAAGAGAATTTTGTACTTTGAACTTGAATCAAAATGTATAGAACCATGAGCAGAGACCAATTAACCTTATTTTAGTAGTATATCTAAAAGCTTTCATACACTAAAGTTAAATTACTGGACAGGTTTATTTTATTCCTTTTCAGAAAATCACGGCCAGTATAAAAATAAGTTGCAGAGCTGATAAAGCCAGCATTTCAGGTACATATATAATTTTTTTTGTTCCCAAACAAGCATGCACTTAAATCCAGCTGCTCACCCAGCAGCAGTTATGTTTTTATGCCTGCAATTTGAATGTGTTTAAGTGAATGAGTTATTTGCATGGCTCTGGCTCTCTGTTAAGTCGAAAAACTTCATGGGGAGTCGGCCATAGACGCTGCCTGAGCAAAACGAACAAACCAAAATTACCAAGTGAGGCTATTTGCTTAGAGACCATCGCAAATTTAGTTGCTGATGATACTCGGTTCACTTGGACATGCTCCTGCTGGAGCAGGCTGATCAGAGAGGACCTGGCAGCAGCAAGGAAAAAGTGAATTACCACTGCTGATCCCCAGAGTGTCAGAGGAGCGACTCTACCTGAAGGATGATCTTTGGCTGCCACTGAGCTCCCAGTGAGGAGGAGCAGGGTGAGAGCTTTGCAGAGGAGACACACTCTTCCTTGTTTATCACTGTCCAGAGCAGGGGAGGAAGGAAGCTAGGAAAATACATATGGGGGACAATATTCCATCATCCCAGCAAAAATCAGGAGGATGGAACATGGAGGATGGTGTGAATATTCACAGCATTTTATTTTATATGTCCAGCTTAAGTGGCTAAGGTTATTCAATGAAGGGTCACCCCCAAAAGATTACTATTATTGGACTGAAGCCTGGCTGGCAATGGATAGAAACTGCTACATCCTGGAAGTATACCCCAGTTTTTCAACTGGCGTCTTTGCCCCTCAGCTGTGCCACCTTTCTCCAGCAGCATGGAGGGTTAATCACAAAGTATGGGCATCACAGACGGGTGCCCACTTTTCTCCCTTGCGTCAAACTGCCTGGCGCTGCTGGGAGGGCAAAGAGAAAAGCAATGCAGGGGCTAATGCAGCCATGACCTTCCTGGATGGGGAGAAGGATTTTGTTTGTGGAGGTGTCTACCCTTCACAGGGTACGATGTAACCTGGAGAGACCTGAGGGAGTTTTAAATGAGCTGGTTCTACTCCCAGAAAAGCCTAGGTGCAGAGTAAAACAGGCTGTAGGGAATCTCTCCTGGATGTGGCTCTGCCCAGTAGAAGATGTATTGGCTCAACTTCTGTTGTTACCCACTCTTAGAGGCTGTCGCTGCTCTGAGCTCAACTCAACTACTTGTGTGAGCGCTCCCAAACCCACCTCCGTGAAAGTAAGCAAAATAAATCTGAGTTTGCTGTTTAAATTAGTCTGCTTAAATTCACCTGGCTCACACAAGCGGTTCAGCGGGCAGCAGTAGAGAAGCCAGCTCTGTGAAGTGGGTGGTCATGGAAAGTGGGGAGCTGTATCCACGGCAATGAGTATGCTTGTGTCGTGGCTCCCGCGTGCTCCCACGCATGGACACACTGTGCTCCCTGCCAGAGAAGGGCTGCAGCTCTGTAAAGAAACCACATGGTCGGCTGAAGGGGTCCAGGGTCTTATTTTGAAGAGCAGGACACATCTCCCAGATATGTCTGACTTCACGGGACAGGGAACTGGGACCAAAAACCCAGCTCCTTGTGATTCAAAGATGCCGAGATGCTCCACACCACCTACCTGCTAGAGGAAACAGCTGTGTACTCCAGGCTGCTCAGGCTCTGCTGTGAGCTCAGGGGAGCAAACGGAGTTCAGACAGAAGATAAAATCCTGCTATGAAGGTACTGGCTCAATAAGTTTGAAATTCAATGAGCTATCGTCATGAAAGTGATAACAATACAGCTCAAAAGCTCTTTGCAATTTCAGGATAAGGAGAAGCATTCATTGTCTTATTGCATGTTGCATAGCTTGCTCATTTCACCTTTATCTTATCTAGACAATAAAAACACACTGAGGATGTCTTTTAGCAAGAAGAAAAAAAACTTGAAAAGAACATTTCTATTGCTATCTATCTATCTATCTATCTGTCTATCTATCCGTCTATTTAAGTCTTTAAAAGAGAATCATATATTACAACCAGGAATCCAAACCTAAACAACGTATGAAGAAGAATTTGGCATTTTTAGAAGGTTTGTTTTATTTTTATTTTTTAACATTATTGTTTACCAGGATGAAAAATTAACTCTTTTAATTGTGGATTTTGCAAAAGCATCTTTATAAATTTTCTGCCCAATACACCATACTGTCACTCACGGCATGGAGTTGTATAGGTCACATCAGACTTCTTTCTTTAAGGAAAACATGATGTCACATATGCGGCCCAGTGCAATGTGTCAGAGCACATGAGAGGTCATGCTTGCAATGTGACAGAAACTGTTCTCAAATTCACTTAAAATCTAAGGACAAACAGCAAAGGGCTAGATAAAGCTGTCTCATGATGTTAATAGTATTAACTCCCATGCTTTTCTGTAGCACCTTTCATCCTGAAATGTGACCATCTCTGGAAAAAAAGTATTCTATTTTAAGTATGGTTTAACAGGTTTTTTTTTTGGTTTTTTTTTTTTTTTTTAAGAAATAATGTCTGAGATTGGACCTCTTTATTTTAGTGACCTACCTAGATTTAGGCTACAAAATAAAATCTTGTGAGATACCGAGATCCTTAAGTATATGGTTTTGATTTCACTTAATGTGGTACTGTTGTGCCTAGAGTTTTGCTTCAGTAATAACATGAAAAGAAAGGTACCACCGATGAATCTCCCTCCTTTAAGATGTTCAAAAACTAACTGGGCATGGTCCTGGGACACTGGTTGTGTACAAAATCAGTCTGAAAACAGACAAAGACATTACTCAAAGAACTTGGGAAACCACAGTAATAGCTATTTAACCTACTGGTTAAACAGGTATTTAACCTATTGGTTGGACCAGATGCATTCCAGAGGTCACTTCCTACCTCAGACATTCCATGATTCTGTGATTCTGTGAAATCAGCAGCAGTACATTGACCCATAGCTATAAACATATCCTAAGTCCATGACTAAAGATGCTCTTTTATTTTTTTCAAGATTTAGATTCTGCTTGATGACCGTCAGCCCTAGGCAATGCTTGGGTCAGTTAAATGCCTATTACTGTGGCTTCCCAAGTGTTTTGAGTAATGTGTTTGTCTGCTTTCAGACTTTTTTACTGAGCTGTACCAGTGGCAAGAAGGAGGTTTTGGTTAAAATAGGCTGCAAATCACAATATTTAAATTGTTCTCCATCTGAAGCCATGAATACATGTATATACATGCATTTCATGAATTAATAAAAATTTGAGTTTTATTCTTCTGAACATAGACACATAGTTTGTAATATATTTTATAAAAGTGGCCACAGTCATCATCTCAATCAGAATTTACACTTAATATTTAATCACAAAGTTTCTTACAAAAAAGATGAACCAATTTTACCATATCACATTCTGATAAATCTTTGACAATTTCTGCTCAAAAGTCTGGACAGTCTTTGCTTAAGCCTGGGCCTGCTTTGGGCCTGCTTTGATGCATGATGCAGATTAGTTTCTGATGTGGTAATTAATTGTTTCTCATTATTCATCTATAAACCATTGCAGCTCATATTTCTCTCAATTGTGTTGCATTGGTGCAATATTTTTTTCCTCTTTACCTGCACTAGGGCAAAGAAAAATATGTGCTGTGTCCATGCCATGAGTCTATGAAACAATAGGTCTATATTGCATTACTGTATTTATATTTAAAAAATTCAGTCAGGATTTCTAAATATTCCTTAACACAGCAACTGGCAAGGGGAATATTTGTCAGATGAAAATTATTATGTCTAAGTTCTGTGCTTATTAACATCTAGCAGCTTCTTTGGAGTAATTAATTGTCCTTTCCTATTGAAAATCTTCATTGTTTGGTAAAAGTGCCAGGTTTTTTGAAGTGTGGGACCAAAATTCATTTGATCTCTTTGCCTAAAAAAAAAATCTTTAATTTCCTGACTCTTCTGTGAGAACAAGTGTCGTTAAAAAGGGCTGATTGCTCTTTTCTCTACTGCCATTGGAGTTATGTTCAGGGAGATGCAAGTCATCATTTCTTCTTCTCCTAAGCTCTTCTAAAATGTCACTCTTGACATATACTGTATATACACTGCAAAGTGTGCCCAGATCCCAGATCCAGGCTGGGATCCAAACCTCTGGTCTGGCCAAATTTTTGTTTTTTACTGCACACAATCCACGCACGTGTCTTTGCTTCTATTCTGGTGCATCACTTCGGAGAGAGTGTGGTGCGAAGGAGTTATAGGAAGGTGTCCCAGATTCCTTAGTAAACCCTTAAATAGAGCCACTTGAAGGACTAGCTCATGGGAGAACCAGTCTGCCCATCAGCTACCTCAGCCTGTGTCTGGCATGCCCCGGGCTGAGCTTGGGCAGGCGCACGTCTCCCATGGGAGGCGACTGGCTTTACTGAGTTCCCAGTTTGCTTGCTGAGATGAGGAGGAGGTGCCTGACTGTGTTTCGCAGTAAGGACACCCAGGTTCGGTCCAGCTGAACCAGAAAAGGTGCAGAAAGGGAAAGCCAGGCGCTGCAGAGGCGCAGACCGGCTGAGCGCGGCAGGGCTGGTAGGCAAGGCTGAGAATGAGGATGGGGTGGCAGTGGGGACCTGTCTTCTCTGCTTACTGGGCACCACAAAGCAAGCGTGGCATGCCAGTTTAAAACTAAAACTAAACAAATAGACATGTTTATATAGCACCGTCCTAGTGAGAAAGCACCTGGACCCATGCCCAGGGAGCAGCAGCCGGAGCTGTACCCCAATTTATAGGTGAGGAAGGACCAGTGCAGGCACATCTGGGCAGGAGGCAGGGAGCTCTTGGGCTGCAGACTGAGTCACTAGCAGGTTCCTGCCTGACCAGTCGGGCTACCACAGCCTTTGCAATTTTATACAGGTGAGGCATGGAGTCAAGAAATGTTACACCCCAAGCAAAATACACTCACTCATCTTCAGAGGTACACCAGCTGCCGTAAACAACACTTCATCCCAGACTTGCTTCAGTTTGTTCCCTGCTCCTATCTATATTCAGAAGAAAATGGGAGCTGCCTTCTTAAAATATTTATAAAGCATTTTGTGCAACTAGTCTAAGTTCTAAATTTAACTTTCCCCCTAAAGCCATGAAACATTCTTGGTAATAAATTCTCCCTTTCTTCCTATTTGGGAAGGAAAAGAAATTGTTTATTTTTAACAATTCAGTTCAGAGGAAAAATGATAGCATAGTGAATAGCAAGTAAATTAGCAATTCTCTCTATTATCCAAACCAGCAGGTCTGCTAATAACAAAGGCAGTTTGTGGCCCCTGGATTACAAGATCAATCAGGCAGTTTATTTTTCTTTAATTTCAGGGAATTAAGTAATTGTGAATCAGTCAAAAACTGCATACAAGACTTGTATTTACCTGTGCTGAGCTGATTTAGCTGATTTAATACCACTTTCTTACTCCTTCTGATTTATTTTCTGAAGCCGGGGTTTCTGGTTGTGTGTAATTTATCCCAGATTAAGGGCAGTTATTAAAGACTCTCTCCAGCAAATCTGATGCAGACGACACCTTCATTCTCGTTTTAAGAAATGTGCTTAGACAGCCTGACACTCAGCCAAAGGGATGTTAATGATACAGAGGCTGGGAAAGGGGAGCTATTCCATCTACTCTCTTTTGTATGCAAATTTAATGGCAGACTTTTTTTTTTTTTTTTTCAATCAGGCTTCTATGTTGGCACATAAAGCAGCTGGTGGGTTACCTGGGCAAGGAAGTTCAAGCAGGAGTCAAGTTTCACGTCCACTTTCTGAGGCTGCATTTTGTGCAATTGTAGTAGAAAGCTCTAATCAGTACATAGAAGAGTCTACCATTGTGCACAAGGTGGGATTGAGGAGGGAAAATTCCATCTCCATATTTTCTCCTTCTTAAAAAGACAGATGAGACCTAACTGAGTTCTTCTTTACCTGTAGGTCTGTACTGTGTGCTGGCCATACCTAAGAAGCAGGAAGCCTTGCGTTTGCTTTCTTCTAGATCACTTGACTGCCCATAGACATTTGCCCCGTGTCAGGCTCCAAATTTATGGTCCAAAGGCAGTAGCAGCTACATGTGTACATGCACCTCAAGCTCTTGCTCTGAGTTGGTGTCACTAAGTGGAGTCAGATTCAAACCAGTTGATGCTGGAAAGCCTGGAGTCTAAGCCAGGGAAAAGAGGAGCATGGAGAGATGATACTACAGCCATTGGCCTCAACAGCTCCTTCAGCCCTAGAGGTACGTGAAGCCCAGCAGAATTTGAGACTGCCCTGAAATATGCCACGGTCTAAATCAGTTTCTTGGAGCCAGAGGCGAACTGAAGCAGTGTGAAGCCATGCTGATAAGTTCAAGGATAACTGAAGGTCTGTTTTATGACATAGGTGCAAGACCAGATATCTTCCTTAGAAATTCAAACAGCAGTCAACTGCACTGCTGGATTGCGTCGTTCCACCTTTGAAGATTAAAAGAAATGGATGGCTGAGATTAAAGTATACTTTTACTGCGTGAAGGCATACAATCCACCTACTCAGAGAATTAGATGAGTCATTCAAAAATTCAGTGCATCGATACATTATTTTGAACACAAACAAATCTGAATTAATAATGGCAGAGAGTTGGAAAATGATGTGAATGGGCACACACTTGCTTATGAACCTTTGGTAGAAAGCATTTGTGGCGAAGAGGATGCTAGTTTAAAAAAAATAAAACGTTTTCTAGAAAGGCTAACATCAGAATAGAGATAGTAAATGCATTTCTCAAGGGTGATCCCTGCTGCTGGTTTTGCACCATCAAGGACAAAACAGATATGAAGATGGATGGCATTTAAGGCCAGAAAGCATCTTTAGATCATCTAGCCTGAAACCCTTAGTGCATCACATACATGCAGGTCATCGTCACCTCTAAGCTGGGTTCAGTAACACGTTTGATGAAAGACCTCCCAGAAAGGCACCAAGTCCTGTTTTGAAAACACTTGAGATCTGGAGAGCCTAGCTCTTGACTAGGCAGTCTGTGACAACTGTTGCCCTGTTTCATGATAAAAACGGGGTGTCTCTGCTCTGACTTGGAGCTGTGTGGCCCACGTTTACCTCCAGCACCCACATCTTCTTATGCCTTTCCCCCCTGGATTAGGGAGTTCAATGGATCAGAGCAGTAGGCACCACTTTTCCATGCATCAGGTGTCTTAATTACAATGCCAGCTGTTTGGATGATCCAGGAGAGGAGCTTCGCTGAAGCAGTGAGGGCTGTACTGTAGGCTAGAACTGCTCTGCTGCTCCTGGGAGACTGCATTATCCTCCACAACTGCAAAACTGCAATTGTGCAAAGGTGATTGAGCTGTTTAGGGAGAACGACGTGGTCTATACCCTGCTCGCCTTCTTCCACAGACCGCAGACCGCTCCTCCACCTTCACTGTCCTGTGACTAAGGGATGAGTTCAGCCACACACAGCTTAGTGGCAACTGTAAAACATGGCCAGCTCCAGACTGTATAGTCAAATCAGCAATTTTTGGCAACATAAAGGTTCTTCAGCACTGCTGTGGCAATGCAGATGTACCTTACAGGGAATAACTGCTATATTTTAAGTTCACTTAAGGGGATCTTTTTGTTGCCAGAGCAGCAAAAAGAGGCTGCCATAACTGAGATGCAAGCTGACGTTTTGGGAGGATGCATTTATGCTATGCGAAGGAAGAGAACGCAGAAATTCATAGGGCAAGTTCCCTGACCTGACCAGTGCCTCCACAATGTACAGGACAGTCCTGTGAGGCACTACTAGCTCGTGTCCTCCGCAGGAGCTAAGAATTCCCACCTCTCAGCAAGGTTAGTGGACGGGCGCGTAGTGCGTAGCTGATGCAGTCGGACCGCTGCTGGTTCCTGAATGAGCCTTCTACACGCCCTCGACAAAGCATTTGAGTCAGTATGTTCAAAACCCTGTGCTCAAGCTTTTGACCTTGCAAACGTTAACAGCCTGTAGTTCCCGTCATGAGATATGGGTGTGTTGATTTGGAGGCCTTTACTACCCTCTTTACGACAGTGTTTAAATGGACTGTAGTGCCTGGGCCTCATCTGGAAAAGAAGAAATCCAGCTGTACATGTTCTCCTGCTCCTTCAGCTCCACTGCCTCATCCTTGGGATGACACACGTTGCAGGTGATATAATGTTTTCTTCCAGAGCTCAGGAGCAGACTTATTAGTCATTGGAGAACTCAGCACAACTCAATTAAATTTCTTCCACTACCTAATTGACATTTAGTCAGCTAGGAAGAAAACAACACCAACAGAAAACAGTCCTTGCTTTCAGTTAAGATGTTATGAAACTTCATAACATCCCAACTGGCCAAATGTGAGGAAGAAATGAGGAAAATCTAATTAGACATTGCATGGCCTCTCCTCCAAGATTAAATGTAATATATTTGTGGTTACAGCTTCCCTTGAGGATCCTCCTACTCATGTTAGGCATACAAAAGTGTTAAAACATCTGTGACAGTGTGGTGCATAACATTATATGTAATCTGTGGTCACAAGATCGGGGTTAACCCTTCCAGCCAAAGAAGGCAATATGTCTGCTGAAGGCTTGAGGCTCTGAGCATCTGTGATAAACTTATTCTCTTAACATGTGATGAACATGTACAGCCACTGCCATAGCCTCAGCTTTGAACGTTGTAGGAGATTGCCCTTGAGAACGATGCAGGACGGCGTGTCCATTTTTGGGAACAACACCTTACAAACAGTTCCCAGCACTTAGCAACCCCTAACACCACTCTTTGAGTTGTTGTGTTTTATCCTAACAGTTCCTGAAATCATAAAAACTTAAGAAAGCATGTAGTCATCAGGATCCTACTGCCTCTTAATCAAAGTACTCTGACTCTAGGACACAAAACATATGAACTCTCCCTTTTCTCCAGAACCTGGGGATGAGGTTAATCAAGAAGAAAAATATGAAACTTGATTCCAACAGACTTTTGATACTGTCTCAGGGGTATTTGTTTTAAGTAGTGTAGGGGAACCTGGTCTAGATCAAATTTCTTTGCAGTAGTCTCTGGACTGACCTCTCGTCTTTTGTAAGGTGTCAGAGGTGACTTTCAAAATGATTACTAACAACAGTTAAAAAGAAATGTGTGCACACTCCTGTGCATGCTGGGAATGCAAAACAAGGAGGGAGGAGAAATAAGCTTTCATCTAGTCTTCACCACACCTAATTCGCATGTGGTGACATTGCACAAGATGGTCTATGGATTTTGGGTTGTTTTTTTTTTTTTCAAAAGACTTGAGTGGTTCTTGTTGAATAAAGTTGAAGAAGATTGCTGTACATAAAAATGCAACACAGCCAGTGCAAATCTAGTTTAATAAACCTTGTTCGGAGAGTAGTTACAATTACCTTTCCAACTGAGAAAATGCATCCAAAGAGTTAAAACCTGAGCTTGATTCTCAGTTTTTCAATAATGGTTTGGATGAGGGAATAAAGTATAGAGAATATACCTGTTAAACCTGCATATGATGACCATCTGGGAGGGGCAGCATGAATGTTAAAGGACTTAAGTGTTCTTGACAAATTGAAAAAAACCCACTGGGCTAAAAACTTGCAGCTCAATAAGCAACATTCTTTTATTAGGAATAGAAGTGCACAAACTTAAAACAAAAGTCTTCAGTAGACACTGGCCTGAAAAGAGTCTAGGAATTGCAACAGGTCATAACTGAACTTACATCAACCACGTCACATTGTTTGGATCAAACAGCAGGTATCACACCAGGATGTGTGACAAGGAGTGCTTTAAGCACTGATAAGGCTTCACTTTAGTCTTTTGTCCAGTCTTGCGTCCACCATCCTGCAAGATAGATGTAGGGTCTAAAGGAAAGTAGTCTGGGTGCTGCAGTCCTAGGAAACAAAGTGTATGTGGATAGATGAAAGCAGCTGAGGGGTTAATATAAAGAAGACTGAGACAGCTGCAGTCTCCAAATAATGTTTTGATAGAATGAAAACTCATGGGCCATGTTGATATTGCAGCTAGGTGTTATGAAACCCTGGCAATGGTAAGGAAAGATTGATACAAGAGGATGTGACTCTCTGTGATCCTACCTTGAGGAAAGATGATGGTCTGGTGTATCTCAGCCAGGACCATCAGACAGGTGAGGCCATCTGGATGCACAGCTGTCAGCAGTAGGGGGATACTATTGACCTTCTGATCTGCCACGGTCAACAAGGAATAATTTGTGGTGTATTTTTTACATTCTGTGTTCCGTTTCCACTAGGGTTGAGCTTCCCATATCCAAGGTGCTGTATTTTCCATCTCACCTTTTCACTGGTTGCGTCTATTTTAAATGCTGGTCATCTGCTTGAGAACAACCTTTCTGTACTGGTTCTTTATGGTTTCACACCAAATAGGAGCTTTTAACTCGGCTTCTGAGACTGAATTAGTAGCAAAAAATATATCTATATTTCACTACATGGTTCAGAAGCCACAGAAGCAGAAGGCCTCTACCATTCAGATATTAGAGTGTATAGTAAGAATAACTGACAAAACTGAGGTTCACAGTGTCTGTAAAGCAAGTAGAGTGCCTGGGTATGTAGGAAACAATAATGGAGGAAAGTTGCACTGCACAGAAAGTAGCAGTTAAGAGTTGTCCCTTGAAGTAAGTATGTTTATGGTGTTGTAAGCCAGGTTTGTCTGGGGGAAAAAACAGGCTCAAAGAAACTTGACTCATGGTACATTATCATAAGATCAGCTTCAGCCCCAATGGACTTAAGCTTCTCACGCTGATTTTGATTAAACTCTTGTCACATGTAATATTGATTTCAACTGAATTATTTCTGTTCACACAATGTGAAGGAGGCGGTCTGTCCCTATGAGCGTAGAAGGTCTGTGTGTCCTTCAGAAAATATATAGAAAGTAGTCTGCCCTTCCAGCATCGATTATTGTTTCAATACATGCAGGAACAGGAAAGCATTATGCATGTGCATTTCCCAATGGCTAGTTTCAGCACTAAAGGGAGAAGTAACATTTGCATTCCTTAAAGAACTGATTGAGATTCTAAAAACAGATTGGAAACTTAATGGTAAGAAAGGCACAGCTTGAAAGTCTTTACTTTTTGGCATGAAAGTGTGGACCAGATTGACACAATCTGTGACGTAGTTTCTAATGAAGCATTTGTAACGAGACATTTAAAGCAACTCAAGAGGCCTCTCTATCCTGTTGGGAAAGGAACACAAGGAGCACATATTTGAAATTCATTCAGCAATGAATACATAAGCTGATCTTGACATGAATTTAGAGTAGGACTCAATTGTAGATAGGTGCTTGGGGAAGAAGTTGCTTGTAGCAAAAAAAAAAAAAAGAAAAAAAAAGAAAAGAAAAGAGAGAGAGAGATAAATTAAGAGCTAAAATAGTTGGAGGAAACTCTTGGGAAAATTACCAAGAAGAAAGAGAGGTTTCTGCTTATTGAACTGTTGAATCATGGAACTGATTTCAGTTGCAAAACTTTGTGCTGAAATTTCATGCAGAGACAAATTTGGTTTTCTTGGTATTTAGGTGGGAAGGATGGAACCTCCTGATTTCTGTTTTTCATTCACATTTTGCTTACCCCAGGCAGGTAGGTGTCTTTGATGTTCACTAACACACTGTAACAAGCCCCTTTTAAACCTCTGCTGTAGTTGGAGGGAGTGTAATCTAAACATTTTTTTTTCCTTAGCGTTTAAATGCTTATTAATTAGGCAACTCAAAACATCCCACTAGGCCTGACCTTGACCCACTAACATCTGTTAAAATCAGTTTACCTTATTTCCCTGTTGAAAAACACCTGTTTTCCTACAGAAAGCCGCAACAAATGAATGACTGTGCTCTAACGATCTGACCTTGCTTCTGTAGCTCTGTTTTCTGATCCTAAAATATTGTTTTCATGTGCTTCCTTTGCTAATTATTTAGGGATTAATTTTCTACCTAATCTGCTTGTGTGGCTCTTTGAATATAAAGTGTTTTTAAGTGCCAAATATTGCTGTTACTGCTGATTAGGTTATTAGGTAATAATCAGTAGCTGAAATAGGACTTCCCAGAATGAGAAACAAGTATGGCACTCTTCCATCCTCTTTCCCGTCTGTGGAATGGCTGACTCGCTCTGAAGCATACAGCGTACAGCGTAATAGTAAACACCTCGCTGAGGCGTACGTGGCTCTATGACATAGCCATATACAGGGGTGCATTTTAGCACCTGATCGTGAAATTAGTTTTTGGATGCAACGGTAGCTATGGCTTTCAATGACTTGACTAGTATGCGCCGCTCTGCAGCCGTCCTTTAGGACAATAACCCAGAGATATGAAAACCCAAAAAGACTAACACCTTGGTTCGTGTGGTCTGACTTTTGCCCCAGTTTCTGTGCCTACTATTTCCTCTTGGCTGGCTGCAGGCCTTCAGAGGTGCTAATTGAAAACACTCGGCATGAGGAACTAGGTGGAAGTTGGGCTGAGTGAACCTGGGCACAAGCTGCCTCCTGTAGCATATGGACGTGAGAGAAATGGCCGATTACACAAGGTATCATCTTCCTCAGTAGTCGTAGGCTGAAGTCTAGCATGGGCACAGGGGAAATTCTTGTCCTGGAGACACTTTTTGCTTGATTTCTCTGTTGGGATATGTCAGGAAGGCACTCCCATCTCTAGCCTCCAAGACTAGCTCTGCAGCGTCTTTCAGACCTGGGCTGATGGTGCTCTGCTGAACTGCGTCACGGAAGGAGCTGGCTTTATGTTGTCAAGTGTAATAAACAGAAATGTTAGTACGAATTTGCTAACAAATGAAAGTAATTGGGTTCTTTAGGAGGGAATGAGATGACAGCTTTTACTGTACTTCAAATATCAGTCCCAATTACTGTAAATACGATCATGATGCAAAACATTAATTAGGAAAATCTGAACTGTTTGAAATGTAGAGTCCCATATGAATGATGAACTACAGGCAAAATATTGTGCTTGATTAGAGGCATTCTACTGAGACATCCATCTGTGAGCTCCGCAATAAACCTGGTAGGAGAGGAGGAGAGATCACAGCACTCAGGGACCAGCACAGTTGAGGTGACCTAGGAAGCTACTGGGCCATGAGTATCTCATGTAGAGTCGTAGGGCTTCCAGGACAGTAACATCTGTGTACCATCTATTTACTGTAAGCATCTTCAGAATGCCTTCCTTATTTCAGAGGTAAGGAAGTCAGGCACTGAAACAGTCAAAATCGCATTGGATGACAGCAGCAGAGAAAGGAACTGAGAACTGGTCTTCCAAGTCTCACCCTAAGTCTAGTTACTGTTTCTTACACAAGGGTGGAAGTAGCTGTCCACAAAAAAGTGGGAAATAAAACTTCTTAAAAAAGGCAAGAGTAAGCACACAATTATGAAAAGACCAGGAATTACAAAGTTGCTGGTAGGTCACCCCAAGTGCTCTTTCCAGTGGTGTAAATTCTTGTGGTAACGCGTTAGCAAACATTCGACAATTACTAATGAAAGAACCCACATGGAAATGCTGGCTCCAGGTGTTTCCTATGGGATAAACACATCTGCTGTTTACCTCCACTGAATCATGGGCAAACCCTAAATGGTGAAGGATGTTTCATGAAGTAAGGCCTTTAAGACATAGCTGGGTAACAGAACAGATTTAGGGGGAAAAAAAAAGGAAAGAAAGAATCTCCAACCTTGTGACTCGGTTTTATTCGTGTGTCTTTGGCAGAGAGAGGGACCATGAGAGCTCAAAACGCTATCTGCTGGTTTGTATCTTATTTGAAATGCATTGGTCTTCTCATTTCATTAAAAACACTAAATAACTACGTTATTGCTGTTTTATTATGAAACTTGGATACATGTTGCCAAACGGGCTATTTTAAGCAAAATATTCTGTTGTAGTCTAAATGTACTATTGTTCCCCATTTGGACATGAGTCTGGTGCCACTGAAACATAAACGCTGACAAAATGGTGTTTCTTTGTCAAAACCTTAGTGAAAGAATCAAGCGACAAAGGATAACGGTTTGTAGTTTGGACTCGTTTTTCAGTCAGTTCTTAGCCTGAAGCTCCTCTCTCTTTTTTTGGTGGTGGTGCCGCATTTGTTGCTGGTAGATCTGCTCACCACCACATCACCTACCGATCCAGCTGGAGCATGAATATATGCTCCCATTTCTGTCAAATTACTCGCATCACGTGCTGTGGTATTTATGCTGCCTCCATCTTCCGTGCCAGCTTTAGGGGGAACAGATGATACCCAGAGCCGCACAAACCCTGCTGGTACAAAATTAACTTGCTTTTGAAGAATTTTGATCCAGCAGCACTTTGCACCAGGTGGCTGCAGCACTTTCGATCCAATAGTGGCAGGCGCCAGGTCAGATTTGCCTTGCTGAGTACTCGGAGCTGTGTGCCCAGAGCTTGCTCTGATCATGTCATGAGCTTTTCTGCTTTTCTTTCTCAGCAGCTTTAGTCTTCTCAGCCTCTTTCAGATAGATAGCCTTCCAAAAACAACATCCAATAAACTTCCCCTGCTAGTTATGCTGATGTATGGCTTTATTGGTGACGTGTGCGCATTTTGGGAACAGAGAATAGTATCGTTCATTGTCTGATTCCCTAGAGTATTATAATTGATGCTTACGTTTATTCCAAAATGGAAGATGGCTGTTACATTCATTTGTTCCAAAGAAAATTGGTCTAGTGCATAACAATGCAATGTTATACAAATTATATAAGAATATAATAATGACGAATTGCGTAATAGCCTAGCATGTGAATTTGTTATCTCAGTATGCTCTTTTTATGATGAAATAAAACCAGGTTTATTCACGAGCAGCTTATGAAAATTTCGCTTCAAGAGCTCCATCAGCTAGTTAGGAGTTCTTCAAGAAATTGCCTAACCATTGATCGTGATGCTACAATTTATTAGCTACCTCTTGTTGATTCTGAAGTAACAGGCTTTAGTGGGCTGTTTTCATAGAATAAATGAGGTTGATGAAGGAGACTTAATTGTCCAGATTTTAATGAGGATAAATAAAGCTATAACAGGAGGGTTCTTTGGGGGCCTTTTAAAATCAGTTGCTAAAGGGTGGTGCAGGTGACAAATGATATGTACTGTTAGCTAATAATAAAAATGGTTATTCACTGTTCTCATGGTCTCTGCTTAGTTTGTTTTGGAAAGGTCTGTGCCACAAAAATGCTACTGAAACCCCTCTGTGTGGTTCTCTCAAGCAGAGACGTACCTGGTGTTCCGAACATTGCTCAAATTTCAGCTGGCAGCATCAACGTTTCCCTTTGAGGATGGCTGCACAGAGGGAACCGTTCCCGGGGGATTGATCTCCCAGTTTGCCACACACCAGCAGGGCAAGAAAAGCCTCAGCTATGGCAGATGCTCCTGTCAGTGATGCTGTAAGTATCTCCGGTGGCGTTCTTGCTTTCTTACTCAAGGCCCTTAACACGAAATGTAGTGCGATTCACTGTCACTGAAAGAGCTTCTGGTAATTCATCCCCAAAGTAGGACATTTGTCACTAATGAAAGGCCTGGTGTTAGTTTTAAGCATGATTTGGCTCACGCATATTTGGTAGTGTGTTGCTCTAGTGCTCAATTTAAGGACAATGAGACAAGATTAACTCATGAATATTTGCATCTGAGGTAGCTGTTCTCATTATATTGATAATGAGTCCTTCTGGATGTGGCTGAGGAGTGCACAGTTTCAAGACCCCTAGGAAGCAGGAAGAATTGAGGATGATTGCTCTCCAGAACAGCTAGCCTCTAAAACTACAAAACAGGTTATACTCTTCCTAACAGCACAGACAGCTGAGAGAGAGTAAACAACATAGTTTGGAAATACTACAAAGCAGAGGGAGTGCAGCCATCTTTTACATCTTTCCACCTGAAAACCAGATGGAATAGATGTTCTCTGGGTACAAGATAGCTGAGTTCTAGCACCACCTCTTGGCTCCCACCTGTAGGTATGGGATGATTCAAGCTAAATAATGAATAATGGGGAATCAGGAAACAGCCTTTTTGGATAAAGATCATTCTATTCTTTTCTTCTCAGAGAGATGTTATTTCCTCAGCTAGAGGCACAAAGCAAGCGATCTACCAGCCTTACAAAGCACTACTGGAATTCCTGGCATTTCCACTGGAAATCTGAGCTGTGGGTACTCATCTGCATTGTTTATGTTGTGGAAGAATCAGAACTTCTACAAACAATTGTAAAATCAGTTCCTTCCTTTTCCAGCGTAAGGGCAGCAATGTCAGATGCAAAGATGTCTTTCTGAGGAAAAGAAGGATCTCGCGGGTTTTACGGATGGGTTGTATAAATGAAGTTCTCTTTTTCCTATCACAGTCATGTTACATCTTAGGATCTGTTATGGGGCTTGTTTATTTTTAATGCAGCCGTCATTCACAGACAGAGCACTTCTCAATCAATCTTTGCTCGGACAGATTCATGAAAGAAAATTCTATATTATTCTATTAAAATTTTATTCTGTTGAACACAAAGCCTGTCACTGGATCACAAAGTCCCTAAGCTGCAAACCTCTTCCCATCAGAGCTCCTGCGCACCGAACTGCGTGATCGGGCCCTGGCACGTGGAGCAGGGGGCAGAGAGCAGCGTTTGACTGAAGGCTGAGTCAAACGAATGACAGACCCGCGCTGTATTTGTGAAGCTTGGTAAGCCCTGTAATTGTTGCTACTTCTTCAGCACTCAGAAAGATGGTACGGTTGAAGACACAGCTAGTTTACGGCTAGTAAGTGAGGCATCTGTTAGTTGCCAAGGGAAAATAAACTCGGGATGAGTGCCGCCAGGAGATACGATCCCAGGTAGTGGCATGGTACTGATGCTGTGCCTGGAAAATTGGAGAGGGCCAGTGCCCCATCTGAAATTGTGCTATCGAAATACCAAAATATTACTCTATTTCTCCAAAACCACCAGGGGTTGTACATGGCACAAGTTCACGACAGCCTAGTTCATTCACTGTCAGAAGAGACAAGACACTGGAGGATTTACTTCAGTTTAGATTTTTTAAAACATCTTAGTCTGTTTCAAGCTGCATCCTAACCATACCCGAAGGCTGAAGGATAAGTAGACTACCTGGTTTTGGTAATGACCAGAGACTGGTTACCAGTAGGTCTCAATGAGCACAAAAAGATTCACCAGACTGTTGTCTGCAACTCCTCTACCGTTGGCATCATTCATGTCCAATTCTTAGAAGACAAAAGTCAAACTGAATAGGATCTCTGTGATACCGTGGTGCAAATGCACACAGATGGAAAACTTATTCTTTGTAGCTCATAATGACAGATAGTATGTAAAGATATTTAAGCTACAGCACTCGTTCTTTGGAGCATGGGGTGGCTCTGCCTCAAGCTCCGTGTAATATCTCAGGCAGAATCAGGCAGAGACAAGGCTGCACTTCAGGATGGTGTCCAAGATTTGAAATCTGGCCTTGATCCCAAAGGGGGACTTTGTTTTTGTTACAAAGGAAGAGTCAAATAACACCTTGTTTTCCATCAGCTGATTTTGACTCTGCTTTGACTCTGATGGATTTTTGAAGGGATTATTATGTAGCTCATTTTTTGAAATGAAGACCTGTTCTGAGGGGCCAAAGCTGGGATATTTTCCCCTTAGATAGGTATCTAGGATGTGTTGCTTGTTAGAAGTTTGTCCTCACATGTCGCTAAGCAGCTGAAAGGGGGAGGATAGTCCTGTGCCTGCAGCAAGAGACACAGTTCCCAGTTACAACAGAAAAAAACATGTGCCACAATTCCTTCACTCTCAGAATGGATTAATATCTTCTTTCCTTGATCCCTGAAGAACCTACTTGGGTTTTTCCTGGGTCTAGATAGAGCTATGCTGGAAACGTGGGTTGTTTGTGAAATGTACAATATTCCTTCTTGCTCATTTCTTTATTTTGACTTTTGTTAATGGAAACAGTAAAAGGATCCGGAAGGAAATTTCACCTCTTAGACAGTCGCTGAAGTAGTGCAATTGGAGGGTGTCTTGAGTCACACACACATATGTACCTACCGTCATTGTTCCATTGTTCTTGCTGACATGATAAAGACATGCTGTTGCAGTTCAATCACCTATTGCCGCGTACAAGCCAGTTCATTTACCGCTGCTCTTCTTTTCCAGTTCACCAGTTTCCTGTTATTGGCATCTCCTTTCCATTCCTGTTCTGCAACAGTCAGCCAGCCTCCATCACATAGCTCTGCCAAAAGCTCTGCCAAGACAAATAGGAGGGAAGCATGTGCTTTTCAGTTTGGGGCCAAAACAAGTTTAATTGCAGTCAGTGTCAAAAACCTAGATTTCAGGGTGCACAATTTCATCTCCTCTGAGTCAAAGCCAGTATCTTTTCCCCCTCAGGATCATTAATATAGGTAGGACAAGCAAAGGACTGAGACACAGTTACACGTTACACCCAGGGACCCTCTTCCTTCTCCTATGGAGAGACCTTTCTCACTCTTAAGCCTAAGAGCAATTCTGACTAAGCTCGAAGTACTTTTGTGTCAGCCCTTTTTCTTAGATGTGTTTCCAGTTTTCTCTGAATCCGTCTCTCATGGTGGAGGCATTGCTGAATAGACTTCCTCAAGTGGCATCTTGGAGGTTCAGATGAGCTGTCTGGTTGAGCCAAGGATTTTTAAAATCTTCCCTGAGTGCAAGATACTCGTAGAAAACTGAAAACAGACAACCTCAGGGAGTTTATTATTCACGCTGCTGTCTTACAGCAACAGCCAAAGGTCAATAGCACTCACTGTTAACACCTTAAATTTTTCTGTTCTAAAATTATTTTTCGCAAACCCTTCAGTAAGGGAACTGAAAAAGCCTTATAGGGACTTTCCCAACCTCTGTACACCCATATATGTGGCTGCCTCAAAAGAGACACTATCAACTCGAGTACGGCTTAAAATTATACTTTATTTACTCATTACAGTTCTGGTGTTATTTTTTAAGTTTAAAAAAAGCTTTGGCCCCTCTGGTAGCAGCTGTCTCCTCCCGTTGGAAAGCATCCAAGAAGGAGCTGTGAAGTTGTAGCTCCTAGTGTCTCTGAGGCCACCCTATGGCTCTCTGCTTTAGTTATTCACTCCTAAAATTTCAGCCTTCCTCTGTCATTTAGTAAAAACCTCATCCGGACGAGCCAGGTTACATCAGAGATGGGTGCTGAAGAGCTCTTGGCATTTACCCAGAAGGTTTAAGCCAAGTTTCAGTTTAACTGTTGTTCCGAGGGCACGTACAGCAGAGCGCAGTCAGAGAGCTCTGGGCTACTGCTGCTCCAAACCCATGTGCCTGCTCTTGCGAAGAAACAAGAGGAGCCACCAGCCCTCAGCACGACTCTCCCATGAGATGTGGCATTGCATTACCAAAGCGGTATGATGCAGGGTTGGGTAGTCCGAGCACCTCTGCACCCATTACATGAGGTAGGTTTGCCTGTCGCACCCCCCTCCCGCAGCCTTGCCTGGATGCAGTATCCATACACACGTCTTGGTGCTAGTTTTAGCCCAGTCTGCGGGCCTTGATTCTGGGTGGTGTTGGACTATCTCAGTACAGAATGCATTTCGGTGCTAAACAAAACTAGTTATATATGGCTATTCGTTAACTTTGTTAACTTCAGTGGCAATATTTGCAAAGCAGTTTGAGATGTGCTTCTTGTCAAGTGGCCTCATGTCAGGCCACTGGCATTGCTCTTTCCTAGTGAAGGAGAAATCAGAAACTTATTGCCTAGGAATATTCACAGTCCATCTTACTTGATTTTCATATCCACTAGGCTGGCATAGCGGGTTTTTTAATGACATCCTCAGGACAAAGATCTACCTGCTTCTAAGATTACTGGAAGTTCCTAGTTGTAGAGAAGCAGCTACAATGCCTGCATTGCTACTCGCCTTTGATCTCCCAGCATCAGGAGTTAAGAATAAGGCCAGTATTTTCTTCCAGACTAAAATCTTCCTCTTCTGCCAGAAGAATAAAATACAGCAATGCGTGTGTGGCAGCACCCTCCATAGCCCCTGTCATTACATCTGTGATGTGATGATGACAAAGCAGAAGAGAGATGAAGGATTTATTCACCATCCAGTGAGTAAATTCATTAAGTTTAGGCTTTGCAATAGCAGTAAACCCCAGTGAGAATGGGAATGGTTGAGAAATCTGGAGATTTTGTCTGGTGGACTGATCATTTCTTCCACTTATTGGCTGGCATGATTTGTGTTTTCTGTACTTTGATTCCTTCGCCCGGTCTTTCATCTTGGCTATAGAAAAACCTACTCCAGTGCTTCCAGACACTGCAGCCTTGAATTAGAGGAACCAGACAAAAAGTCCTGCCAAATTCCTGAGAGTAAACTGTAGTTTTGTATTAGCATTGCCTTTTCCTCATAAAAATGAAGCATTTTCAAATAAAACTCCATTGGCCCCTGGCTTAGATAAATGTTTGTTGATTCTGTACATCAGAGATGCTGATGAAAACCACCTTGATGTTCCCAGCTAATTTAATACTACTATTTACTATAATGTACTGCTTGAATTGCAGTAGCACTTAGGATTCCTAGTCACAGACTAGGGCGCCACTGTGCTAGACACCAGGCAGGCATGGAACAAAAAAGAAAGTCCCTTCCCTAAAGAATTTGCAGTCTTTGGCATGAGTATGGTCATTATAAAGATAACAATCTTTTTTTCCAAGAAACGCCTCATCTTGTTCATTATCCCTTGCAATTAGTCTCATGGGGCTCCATTTCCAGCAACACGCACCTGTTGGTAAGCACAGCCTAGTCGGAGCTTAGAGAGACTTTGATTCTTCCATTTTTTAATGAACAACAAATGGTACATTAGAGATGTTTGCTCCTTCAAATATGCAGACATCTGAATTTCTAATTGTTTAGCATTAGTCATAACTTAAGTAGGACAGAGCAGATTCTATATATAGCCCGTTGCCCAGCCATTCAAGACAGATAGTGTGTTTGTATTTCTTCCCATATTTCCTCACTTGCAAGGAGCGAGAAAGCAGTTGCAACATCTCTAGCCTCAAGTATTCCAAAATTGTGCTGCCCCCATCTCCTTCTCCTCCAGATACTGAGATTGTTTTCAGAATCATGAGATTTTTAAAGAAGATGACGTTCTCAGCTCTTCTGGTGTTTATTTGAGGGTTCTCAGCCCTGATGGTATAGCTGGGTGATGTCTTTAAGCTTGAAGGCTAAACTTTTTTTTTCATTATTTTTTTTTTAGCAACAATTGAGGTTTTAACAGGATTACAGGAGCAGCAGTTGCCTTTGGTATCACAAACCTCCTCTAAAATGCACTGATCATTTTCCCTCTCTCCTCAAGTTTTCATTTCTCTGTCTCGTTCTCATGTTGTATATGCTCTTACACGTGAATGTATCACGTGTCTTACATTACGAACGAAATTCTTGTTCACAACAAACACACATGGTGGATGTTTTGCCATTGAGTGAGGGTTTCACTTACTGCAAATTCCAACTCCAACTTTCCTCCTGTTATCTGCTCCTCCAGTGGGACAGCAGTGGGTTTGCCACTGGAAAAACATAGCCCCAGAAGTTTGCACAAATTGCTTCTGCCTGGATGCTGGAAAATGCCACACCAGCCCAGCTGTGCTCGTATGTTTCTCTTGATTTTTGTGGTGAAGCTCAGATCCATCATGCCAGCAGCATGGTTTCACCATGCTTGTGACATGGCTACAACTTTACGGCTGAGTGAACTAAATATTGCTGCTGACACTAATGGCAGGAGGAGAGCAAGGCAAGGTCTCTGGCGTCAAGGGTGTTTTTGGTGGCTGAAGCCATCACTGGCTCAGTGGCCCTTTCCATTGGAATGTCCTAGCTGGACAGACAGGCTCTCATCTGCTCCTGGCCTTTGGTGGATGGTTCCTCGCACGCTCCCTGGAGCAAGCCCTCAAGCAGCCATCAACAGTATGGACAGAATGTTGGGGACTCCCCTCCGTGCCCCCTCTCCCAGAGCCGAATAAAGAGACAGTTCTGGGCTCTAACATCCCAGGAGCAGGGATGTGCCTGGGGAGAGGGAACGTGGGGATTCCCACCTGCCCTTCCCTGCAGGCCCACCCTGATCTCCCCTATTGCCCCTTGGCAGTGGGTTGGGTGCCCAACGCCTGCCCTCCTCTGGTTCAGCATCCCCCCTCCTGCTCGCTGGAGCCCGTACAGGCTGTGTGTACCCTTGTCTCTGCCACTGCGAACGAGGGTGAACCTGGCGATTTCAGTGGGTTGTGCCAGATGCGTGCGAGATGCAAACCCAAACCCTTCTCCTTGCCCCGGTCTGTGCCAAAGACAGACGGACAGATTGGATGCCCAGCTAGCCAGCAAAATTTCTCTCATTGCCAAATGTACCCAGGCACCAAGATGACCAGGAATACCAATTCCTCAGTGGTCTCAGGGAGCGCTTGTTTGATGGATTTCCTTGCTGCTACCGATAATTGTGGGATGAGTTCCTGCAGCATTATCATTAGCAGCATAGAGGGCTCGCACATGTACCCACGCAGCCGTCTCCAGCCCTTATTCAAGAGCAAGAATAGCAACTGACGAGTCTTGTGAGGTAAATATAAAGGTCAGCTGTTGCCTCCCTGGATGAGGGCTGTCAGGAGGAGAGAGGAGCAGCCCTTGCCGCCTGCACACTTCTCTTAACCTATGTCTGCAACTTCTCCTCGCTGCTCAGGAGAAAGAGAGGCCGTGAGGCCTGCGAAAGTGCTTTTTGGTGATGTCCAAGAGGGTACGGGTGCAACTCTTCTCCATGTTACATGTGCTGGTGGGAATATCCCCCCCCACCCCAGGCATGCAGGGCTTTGGGCACAGGAAAGGCTCTTGCTGGGGCAGAAGGTCCATGCTTGACATTCCTGAGCAGCGTGTGCTGGCCTCTGCTCAGCTGGGGGTCAGGCTTTGGGAGGAAAACCATCCCTGCAAATCCACCCGTGTGTGAGTCGCTGTGAACGGCTGTGTTCTCCGCAGACATGGTGGAACCAAGAGGATATTCCTGAGGAATTTTTCCTGCTGCTGGGACCCCTAGCCCAAAGAAGTGTATCTTATGGGCAGCCGTCTGGGATCAAGTTGTGAATGAAAATAGTCCTCTGATTGAGCTTATGAACTTGGTCTCAGAAAAGGCAAGATTCACTCCTCCCTTATATACAAATCCTTGAGGCATGCTGGATAAATCTTTTCATCCCCTCCTGTTTTGCCCCACTGGAAAGTTTAGGAAATACAGGTGCTTTCCTTTCTCTCACAGGACTGTAGGAAAACCTGTTATAAGTTACAGGTGGAGCTCTGATATGAAGGTGACATGCTGTCATGGTTTAACCCCAGACAGCAACTGAGCACCACGCAGCCACTCGCTCACTGCCCCCGGTGGGACAGGGGAGCGAATCGGAAGAGTAAAAGTGAGAAAACTCATGGGTTGAGATAAAGACAGTTTAATATGTAAAGCAAAAGCTGTGCACACAAGCAAAGCAAAACAAGGAATTCATTCACCACTTCCCATCTCCAGGAAAGCAAGGCTCCATCACATGTAATGGTTACTTGGGAAGACAAACGCCATAACTCTGAACATCTACCCCTTTCTTCTTCTTCCCCCAGATTTTATTGCTGAGCATGATGTCATATGGTATGGAATATCCCTTTGGTCAGTCGGGGTCAGCTGTCCTCGCTGTGTCCCCTCCCAGCTTCTTGTGCACCCCCAGCCTGCCCGCTGGTGGGGTGGTGTGAGGAGCAGGAAAGGCCCTGACCCTGTGTGAGCGCTGCTCGGCAGTAACTAAAACATCCCTGTGTTATCACCACTGTTTGCAGCACCAATATCTAAAGCGTAGCCCCATACTAACTGCTATGAAAAAAATGAACTCTGCCCCAGCCAAAAGCAGCACAGGCACACCACAGAAAATCCCTGCGACATGAACTTGTGATTCCCTCCCTGGAGTGAGGTCACTGAAAAACTGAAAAAGAAATGAAAACTGACTAAGAGGATTTTGGAGACTTCTGGGGTCAGGGCAGATAGCTGAGAGCCTTATCAGTTTTGTTCTTCAGCCTGACCTAGAACATGATCTTTTGTATTTAATCGATTTATTTTTATTGATTTTTTTTATAACTCACTTTAGTTGAGGTTCTGTATGACTGGTCTAGCAAATTCAGTCTGCTGAGGAACAATAGGCAGATGTATTTTGTTCTTAAAATGACTTATTGACTTCAGGCATAGTAAGATACCTTGATTGGTTTTTTTTCTTTTTCTCTAGATCACCCTATAATCCATAACATTTATGACCATCAGATTTTGATTTCTTAGTATCAGGAGTACCAAAGGGTAAAATGGAAATGTGATGTACAGATGTGCCAGTGTACGGTTGCTGGCACCTCAGGGTGGGCAAGATGCTCTGAGTTGACCTGAAATAGCCACAGAATGTAAGATCGCATGTTAGAGAGCTGGTCATGGGGACCCAGTAACGATGGTGATCACATGAAGTGGTTATGCGAGATGACATGGAAATGTTTGCTGCATTCAACAATACCAGAAACCCTTACCGCCTTCTGACAAAAGCTGGAGTGGTAATGAAATATTGCACCATGGTAGAAAGTTGATCCACATGTAGCGTATGTTATTCCATGTTTGTAGTTGGACAACTTTGGAAATCCCTGGGGTAAGAGCCATGCCCTCAGTTTAACATCATCCCTTCTGTATTGCTGTTTTTAGAACTGTGTGGTCTCTCTGCTGTGGTCAATCAGTGATGAGAGGATTCTTCTGGCCTCACATTAGCGATCTAAAAAGTCAGTGACTAGGCTAAGGTAGTTGTCTGCACTCCCTTTATAGACAAGGGAATGAGGTGAGCTTCTCCAGAAACCTGGAGGCACTATTTTGTGATGGGATGTATCACGCTCCGGGCATGCTTTTCCTTTCCATTAGCTACCTCAGAGTAGCTGTAATTGCCTTTCAGTAGGTGCTTGAGTTTGAGATCACTAAGGCTAAAGGGCAGGTGCACCCAACCCAAGTCAGCAGAGAGGAGATGGGCCTCGTTAATGCTTTTTATTTCAAGACAATGTTATTTTGTGATTCACTGCAAAAATTCTGTTTGCCCCTGATGTTTGCAGAATGAGTCAAACACGAATACTTTTTGTATGAAGGGTATGCTAATCTCAAACTACATCACTAAACATAAAATTCTAATCCAGATACACCTGATATCTACCTTGTCTCTCTCTTTCACCTCTCCGGTGAGAATCCAGGATTTCTTCTGTTGTAATCTCCTTCAGGAGTAACAGCTGGGATTTCACCCAGAAACTGGTGACTCCGGAGAAAGGATTTCTGTGTTCCTAAGCAGTCAGTTCAGCATTTGAAGTGCTGAGTAAAGTACTTTTTTGCTTGTTTATCTGTGATATTTTATATTCCTTGTTATGGAGGCATCCAAATGTCTCCCAGCTTTCCTTGCATTTAAATTGTTGTGAGCCCTCTCGCACATAATTCAGGATCTATGGGGCAAACGGGGTAATATGACCATTTTGGATAAGAAACGAGCATGTGTGAGACACTGTGGACCCTGCTCCGAGCCAGCGGTCAGGAAAAAGGGGAGAAGAACCTGGCAGGTTGTACAGCTCTTGTGAAAATTGCAGGTGCTCTCCTAGCCCACTCCTATGCTCTATTTGCGATCCCTGTAATTCTTCAAGGGAGGAAACTGTCTGCCAAAAGGGACCTAAATAATATTGTAAAAAAACAAAGTAATCTGAGCCAGTTCTCACCAGCATCAATCTTTTGGAGAGATGCCGCTCTATGTCTTACTCAGATCTCACCCACGACACTAAAAAATGTATTTGGATCAGAATGCTTCCTTCTTTACATTTATGATCACATTATTTTAAGAGGTTTCGTGTCTTTTAAAGGTGTATTGAACCTGAAAATGGAAACACTGCTATAAAGCCCATCCCAGAGTACATCTGGAGGGTCTGAGTTTAGTAAGTGCCTCTTGCATTTTCCATCAACTGATTGAACTTAGCTCCTGTTTGTTTGAACCTCTTGTTGCTCCCACTGAAAGCCGTGCTGACATGCTTTAAAAGCATACAAATAGCTTCTGCTGTGACTATCTACACAATATATTCCGTTCTGTTTTTGTTGTAATACGCATTTCAGTTTACGAATGCCTGGGCTAACAGAGGTACTGCAGAGATAAATCTCTGGTATTACTACTTGTTTTCCCATTTGTTTCCTTATGATGCACAAGATCTGATTCTTTGGCACTTCGCCAACAGCGTCCAAGGCCGGAGGTAGGTATAACAAAAATAAAAGTGTATAGCATCCCTAAGGAGATGCTCGGAATTGGGCTGTGGCCAACCTCATACATTAAGTTGTTCGAACTTTGTGATTTTATTAAGGAAATGGATTTCAGGTGCATCGCTGATTTAACATCGATGGCATCTGACCACCTTCCATGTCCTGTTGAAACCCCTCACTGTGGTGGGAGACATGCAAGTACACGACCCCGAGCATTTACAGTCTAGGCAAGTTAAAACCAGCGGGGTTTCTGTCCAATTTTCCAATTTAAAGGGAAGGACATGATTAATGTTGCAACTGAGGCAGCAGAGAAGCAGGAGTGAAATGCAACGGCAAGGCAGATGGGATGCAAAAACTGAAGAACGCGCGTTAAGCATGGAACGGGCATCGGGCAGAAGCTGTTTCTATAGGCAGTGCTGCCTCCGGGAAGTGGAGACCTGAGGGTACGCATCCCAGCTGGAGACATTGGTGGAATATGGTCTGGAGCCCGCAGACATAATGGAGGCGGGAGAGCAGGTCAAGGAGAGCTCAACGTGGGATTGGGACACCCTGGAGGGGAGGGCCTCACCTGAGGAGGGCAAACAGGAGAAATCCTGGATTCTCACCGGAGGGGTGAAGAGGTGGGGGAGATCGGCTAGGAGTGTGGAGCGGGGAGGTGGGGAAGGAAAAAGGAGCAGTCGCTGCCTCCAGGCGAGGAGCGGGAAGACAATGGAGGCGAGGACGGGCCGGAAGGCGCAGAGGGAGCCGGCCGGGCGGAGGCCGGGCCGGGCGGAGCAGGCGGCGGTGCCGGCGGCGGCGGGGGAGGCGGAGCGGGCGGA